>CAKNXH010058981.1:56645-110464 GCA_932178445.1 Andricus quercusramuli
TTTAAAGCTGAGACCTCAGGCTTCATTTGAGCAAAGTTCCAAATTTTCCCTGTCACTTCCCTAAAGCATGCAGCGAGTTGAATTTGAGAAATGAAAATTCATCAAAATCTGAAATTACATCGATCTTTCTCACACGCTCTTAAAGACGAGCGTGATTTTAATACAAATTTTGTAGGTGGTCCCACAATTTTGACCGGTAGTGTACCTTCTTGAGACTCTGTACATTTTATTCAATAAACTATTTGCATAGAAAATTTGACATTTTATAAAGTAAAATATTCGAATAAAATATTCCCCCTTAAATTAGATATAATTATTTTTTGTTCTGTTTGGCGAGGTACTGACTGGGTCTGATTATGCGTTTGGCTGTCTGACTGATGGCTTTGTAAATGTTATTAAAACAAACTATTTGTGTCAAAATTCAGATTTTACAAAATACTTTTACGTCACGATTTTTGTTTTGACATGTTTTAGGGGGTACCCTAATAGTACGGAACGTTTCAGGAACGTTCTCGGAACGTGTAAAATGATCGCTGCTGGGAACGTTCCACTGGAACGTTCCAAACAGAAATTCAAAAATGGCATCCATTTTCATATATCTCTTACGGTTTACGAGATAACTGTTGTTAAAAATAAAAATAACGGAAGGTTCTCCTCAGGTCCCAGTGGAACGTTCCACTGGAACGTTCCCAAGCGGCGCATACTTTACATGTTCCGGTAACGTTTCGTAGAATTAGGGTACTGACTGTTCATGTCCCGGCACCAGGCGGTCAGACCAGCGGTTTTGCAAATGTTATGGTCGTCATTGACAGTACTAATTGCATACAAAATTTGAGATTTTATAAAGTAAAATGTCCGAGTGAAATTGACCTCCTGAAATCCTATATTAAATTGTAGGTACAGTAACCATGATCGCGGACCTGCGATCACCACTGGCTTGGCATCATGTATAAGGCGTGATTATTTGATGTCGAGATGTTTATTTTCATAAGAAGCTTCGTGGAAGCGAACTTATAATACTCTTATTAACGTTAGTCGTAAGTATGATCACACTTCATTTATAATTCAAAATTTTCAGAATTTTTAGTACCGTTTTTTGGTTAAATAAAAGCTTTTGAAATTCCGGAAAGATTTGTGTGTTGGGATTTTCTATAATACATTTTCTTAATTACCATTTTTTTCATATATTCATCAATCTGCTAAATTTCCTTTTGTGCTAAAACTATTTTGAAATAATTTGCAGTGGGTGAGAATAATTTAAAAAAAAATAGTTTTTCACTCTATGAACAAATTAATGAACAAAAGTTATTTTTAGGATTAGGAATATTTTGCCTAATTGAAAACCAGTGTTTTGGTATAAAATGTGAGAGAAATAAAAGTTTTATTACTTTGAATTCAAAATATATGCTATTTAGCAATTTTTAAAACAATTTTTGTAAACAAATTCACAGTTTGTACCCACAGTTTGTTCCCACTGTGCCACCTCAAACTATAACACAGGAGAATGGTTTTAAAATTTAAAAACAAAATTTTTTTCCCATGTTAATCTTATGGGAAATTTTAAGTGTATGGGGCGATACCACGGCGATACCACGCTGAAAACACCAGTTCCCGTTTGATCATGGAAGTTAAGCAGTGTTGGGCGTGGTTAGTACTTGGATGTGTGACCGTTCGGGGAATACTGCGTGTTGTTGATCCGTCGTGGGTGTGGTGGACCCACACTGGTAGTATTTATCCACCTAGAAACACTACCCGAATCGGGTAGTGAGGCAATGAACTTTCGAGTTCGAAATGCTAATCAATTTTTTTTTTTTTTGGCGATAAGTAAGTAGTAATCGATTTTACTAAAATTTGGAGGACTTTCTATGTTTGGACATTTGAAGCAATTTCGTGATTGAACGATTTCCAAAGCAAAATTTCTATATACCAGTCTTAATTTTAGTTAGATTGATGATGGTTATAGAGTGATGTTGTTTGTCTGAGTAATATAACTTTATAAAAATTATATATATAGGTGGAATTAACATGCTTCAGACCAACAAAGTTTTTTTGGTCTGAAGCATGTCAATTCCACCTATATATATAACTTTTATATAGTCTCAATTTTATTTTATTAATTTGAATCCGTGAAATTTAAATCAGTATCAGTGAAATACTTTCAGCTATTTGAATCAATAAAACTTTAATGATGCAAATAGCCAGAAGTACGTTACTGATTTTGAGTGAAATTCCACTGAGGAGCAGTGAATTTGCACTGTGGAGTATTGAATTTGCACTGGAGAGCAGTGAATTTTCACTGATTGAAATTTAAAGATATATACATGAATCTAGATTGACAAAGAGATAAAAAGCTATAGACCGGAATAGGCGAAAGATGTAGAAGTGGGGATTGAAAGGGATAGTATCACAACTATCTTGGCAAAGAAGTCGAAAAAGATAGACGAGGATATGCGAGCGATATGCAAATATAGCGAAAAGAGAATTGAAAGAGATAGAGGCGTAAATCTGGATTGAAAAGAAGATAGAAAAAATAGAGGGGGATAGGCGAATGATAGGTAGGGATTGAGAAGTGAGGAATAAACGAGAAAGAAGTAAAAGTATGCTGACAAGGAAATATAGAAAGATAGGGATAGAAACATGTATAGCTGGATAGAAAAGAGATAGAATGATGTAAAGCTGGATAACCAATTGATAGAAAGATATGCAGGTGTATTATGGGAAGACTAAGGATTGTCTGGGATAAATAATTTGAGGAGTAAGCGAAGAAACATTTTCTGGGTTAGCACTGAATACATAGAATTACAGTTTTATTTATCATAATAAAATTCACAATATATACATAAATATTATCTTAAAACACCTTAAAATTACCCACAAAGGCAGACATTACTGAAACTCTCAGAGAAGCAGGTTCATAAAAATTCATAAAATATTAGGAGTTGGAATTAGCATTAGAAGAGCTAGACAACATATTGTTATTAAGGTCTTCTCCATCTCCAAAATACATACACCTCAGAACTTCTGTATTAAATGTTGACAGACGGTTTCGGTTAGGGCTAAGAATATCACCATAAGGTGGAACTCCACGCTCACAATCCACATTAGAAACAGGAATATACAGTGCCTCAAAACAGTGCTGCACAAATTTTGTTTGATTGAGTCTCATGGCCATGAGTGCACTCACAACAGGGTCATTCAATTCTTGATGATTTGATGTTGATGCCATAATCTCTTTTGCATTGTCTGAAAGAAGGCCGTGCAAAACAATGAATTGATCATCAGGAACAGAAGCTAACATTGGAATTTTACACTTTGCCCTTAGAAACCTATCACCACTTACAGTAACCATAACAATCTTGGATGGATTGAATATCTGTCGACAGACTGCGAAAAATGAATTGCCCGTGTCTGCATTGAGATACTCACAAAAAATTGCATCACATTTTTGTCTTTAACTATTCATTCTGCCCTCGAAGTTTTTTCTCCTAATGCTAGACAGTGTTGCAAGACTAGATTTGGTTTTGTCATTCAAGTGGTGCTTGATATCACTGGCAGATTTCATTCTATGAAACGCAGCTTACTCATCATGATCTTATTCTTCCGTTTAAAAACATGCATTCCCTCACTCTTGTACTCATCAGCACGCATCTGCACGGTCAAAGTTTTCGGCTTTTTGTCACTCTTTTTTTATTGTTGACCCATCACATCGGCACACAGTAAATTTCTGACTCTCGCTCCCGACTCACGAATTGTCGCGAATCGCACTCGGCTGGACGCGGAAGCCGGCAACATAACCTCGTTCCCGCAGGCAACGAACTCCGCCTTCTCGAAAGACCCCCCCCCCCCCCGTGCTCCGACGCTTCCGAGCGTTCGACAAGGCTCCGGTCGTGGGAATTTCAAACACGGTAACGCCGAGGGACTTCAGGGTGGGTGATGCAAAAGAAGTAAAGAGGTGTCATAAGCGGCTCTTTGACAGAATTTATGCGCGCATAATGCAAAATTGGGTCGTATGCTGCATGAGGCTTCAAATTATGCGATACTATGCGGTGCAGGAATACACCCTATAGGCCCTATATAAAATATTGATATTTCATTATTTTTAAAGATTCCAGAAAATTATGCAATTATGCAGGAATCATAAACTCAACATCCCGAATGATAAATCCATTCGAGCTGATTATTTAATAACACAGTCCGACAAAGATGACATCTTTTTTCTACCCAAAGACCGGACTATGTGACTCCGAAGGATTTTGGTATCCTAAAACCGAATCCGTTATCCAAATTTTTCCTATACGTCAGGTTTTTGAGATATCCTAACCTAAAAGTGCAAAAATTGTTATTTTCAGTCATATTTGAGACAATATAACACGATCAGCAATTTTCTTTTCTAAAAACTGCTACCGTCATCGTGTAATACTCCTTTTTATCTTATATTTACATTTTTGATGATCCTGAACCGATTTTTTTTCTCCGAGATATCGCACTTTAACCATTTCAGTTCCATAATGAGAAGTTAGCAAAGACGAAGAGAAACTGAAATGGTTAGTGTGTCATATCTTGGAGAAAAAAATCGATTGGGGATGGCCAAAAATGGAAATGGAAGATAAAAAGGAGTACTAAACGATGACGTTAGCAGTTTTTAGAAAAAAATTGTTGATCATGTTATATTGCCTCAAATATGGCTGAAAATAGTCATTTTTGTACTTTTAGGTTAGGATGCCTCAAAAACCTGACGTAAAGGAAAAATTTGGATAACAGATTCGGTTCTAGGATACAAAAATCCTTTGAGGTCCCATAGTCCGGTCTTGGGTTACACATTTTTTCGGCCTGTGTAATTAGACAAATGCTGAATTACAAAAACACCAGAGATAAGAGAAAAATTAAAATAGGATCATGTAGGTGAAACCGTCTAGCTGGTTCTCCAATATTGTATTGAATTATTGAATCTATTAACCTGGATTAATGCAGTTTTTATAACCTATTGAACACTGTAGTACAAATTATGCGGATTTTAATTAATATATTCTGAAGGTTAAACATTTTTAAACGGCAAGTTTAATAGGATAGAATTTTTTTTGTGAACCAATTGTCAATAATTATATTCATCGAGTCCTAAAACTGCTAAAACCACGCATAACACATTTGTTTGAAAAAATGGATTTATCATGTTTTATTTACTTACTCAACACAGAATTTCTATCTTTTTACATCCAGCAAGGAAGAATTATTTTACAAAATCGCGAAGAAGCATAATATTGTTCAATTGAAGAGTTGTTTAAAGTACTGGAAGCAATTAACGAACAGAAAAAAGACTGAATCTACTGAAAGGATAAGTTTTCCATTCCTGGTTAATAATAATGAAAATAGAATTTCCTCAAATGTTTAAAGAATTATAATTGATATCTTATAACACAGTTGGGAAAAGTTATAGTTATTAGTAAGGACGTTAGTTGGATTTATATTATACCATTTATAACACATAACATATAAACATAAATGCAGCTATAGCCTTTTTAATAATAAGTACAACTTTTCTATCTCAATTCGAATATTAAAATCAAAACCATTTGACTATTTTGAAAAATTTTATTTTTATCAGAAAATCTATGCACTATGTATGTAATAAGAATTAAGAAAAGCAATACAAATTTTACAATGATAAAAACATTCCTTTTCATTAAATTCAGTATTTTTTCTTTTTGTTAATAGCTTCCAGTGCTTTGATAACCTCTTCAATTAAATGCTGTTGTGCTTTTCCAAGATTATGTGGACTAATTTTGCAGAACCATAAATACTTTTTTTGCATCTCACCCTTTCACTTCTTAATTTCGGTTTTTTGGTGTGTAAATATCTTAGATAGCGATATGGATCTTTGTACAATCTTTGTGAAATCTTAAAAAACTTGGTGAAATCATTTTAGTTTAAGTTGAGAAAGGTTTGAAGTCTTTTCAAATCTTTGTGAAATATTTGAAATATTTTTTCAATTGAGTACTGATATATATCTATAAAGTACGTCGGTATTTATTTTGACTCTAATTGAAAATTTTATTTCAGAAAACGTTTTTGGTTCTTCTACAACGTTTTAAAAATGGGTTTTGCATCCTTACGGAAATCCACCCTTCAGATATTCAGATTAGGGAAAAAGTTGTTCTCTTTCCAGTCTGTTTTCCATGTATGGATTTTCTATACATGTCAGTTAATTCAGAATTTTTTAAACAAATCAGTTGAATATTGTAGGCTCGAGGCCATTCAACTCCTCAAAATGACACATTTTTCATGTTTTCTGAATCTGCTTCATCCACTTACTAAAAAATGAACATTGTAGGGGAAACCTCTCTACAGTGGATAGCTTCCTACAGTGGACATTTGTAAATAAAAGCGAAATGCCTAAAGTAAACCTAATTTGCGCATTTGGTATGATTTAAGTTGATAAAAATGCATCATAAGACAGAATTTCATGTTATACCTAATAATAATAAAAGAGAAAAGTATAAAAAACTATTTTTGACATGACCAAGAAACTTTGTCCTCCACTTTAGTAATTTTTTCCAAGTATCTAAATCTTTTCAGAATGATTTTGTTTATTAATATATGTTCCTTGGTCATTAAACCATAATATTTTTCACCCTAGAATCTTACGTTCTATGTAAGAAAATTATTATAAATATAATCCTTGAAGCTCTCATTTTCCTACTATGGATACCAGCGTCATCCCTACAGCGGATTTTCGGTTAAAAGTTTTAGATAATTTGCACTCATAGGTTGGTACTGAAATAGCAGAAGTCAGAATCAGCTGATACTTTGAACATAGCTGCAGTGTAATGTAATTGAGAGTAATTTTAAATTTCCCGCAAGTAGAAATAACCTCACCATGCCCAATTTCTGTGTAGGTATTTTCTAGGTACTTTTGACATGGCAAGATTGGTGGCAATCCTAACCCCACCGGACCTGTCCACTGAAAGGCGTGTTGTGAAATATGAGCGAAATAACTGACATTATATTTTTGCTAATTTTATGCAAAATCGAAATTATATCACATTTTTCTTTGTTCTGATAGTAGCGTCGGTATAAAATATAATTTAGGGGTACGCATAAAAACATCTTTCTATTCTGATTCGCGGTGTAGAATCGAATGTCCACTGTAGGGCGAACCAGCCAACACTGGACAAAATTTTATCACCTCAAAATATTATCAATAGCTTTTTATTCGCTAACGAATTGATTTTTACTGATATCTCATCACATGGGTGAATATATCAGCTTCATTTGTGTCAGAACAGCTCTATAATATACATCCTATTTTGTGATTACTGAACTCTACCAATTTTTGCTATCCACTGTAGGGAGGTCTCCCCTATATGGACCGATGGTATTTATTACGAAAAGCAGTGGCAGATTTCTCATATAGGCTACATAGGCTGCAGCCTAGGGCGGCATAATTTGTGGCTGGCAGAATTCTCCTGCGATAAATTTAGAAAAATTTCGGATTTTTTCTACACAGACGGAGCCCGAGCATTATTATTGTAATTATTTAATTTATTGACTAATTCAAAACATTACATAATTCATCTGATGAATTTTAATTTTGCTGCGCATAACGTTCGTCTTTCTCACTCTTATCTCTTCCGCGGCAAAAAACAAACAAATAAAAGCGCTACGCGACAGGCGATATTTGAGATTACTGTGGATTCAAAATCGAGTAGTTGATCTCTGTTAGTCTAAGGGCGGCAAATACCTAAATCCGCTACTGACCTAAAGGTTTCCATTATTACTGCAAATAGTAACCGATTTTCATGAATCTTTTTTTCGCTTTCTTGTAATTATATAGATAAATAAATTCTGCTAATTAAAATTAAATTAATCCATGATTTCTTAATGACAGTTTTTCTAACCGGCCGTAATCTCATAACAATGAAAGGGCCATTCGTTCTGGGTAATTCAACTCGCTCCGGACAGTTCGACTCGCTCCGGGGTATATCTCAGATCTCTCCTGGCGTTTGACAAGGGTCTATAGGCACGCTGCGAAAATGCAAAGACAGATAACACTGAGCGTCACTGCTATTGTTCTCACGTTTTTGATCATTAAACAAAATATATATATTTTATCGAAAACTCGGCTGTGTGGCTTCGAGATATGCTTATGTAGGTGACGCATGCAAAAAATTAGACAAAAATATTCAACCGTGCGTCCTCAAAATTCAGAACCGTTTACCCATTATGATAAAGAGCCTTAAGATGGGTATTGTGATCCGTCTCTTTAGTTTGTTGTGTAAAAGAAATTATAATTCAACATTTTAATTGGCATATCTGCTCGCATGATTTTACAATATAGTTTGGAAGGCACCCCTAATATTTTACCTTAATTGAAATATGCACACTAGAGAGGGTTCATAATTTTTTGCTATTATAGTTTATCTAAATTTATACCTTGCAAAAAAAATAATATACTTGTTTCACAATTTTTCATTTCTTTCGTCGCCAGGCATGTATCAATGATCGGATTCAAAGAAATGGGTCTAGTACCTAAAAAAGAACGATTTTGAGTTAGATAGTGTCTAGAGCAGGCTACACACATCAGCGCAACATTACGACACGGCTCTGATGTTTACGTTTCGGTGAATTTCAACTCATGTCAAGGTCAGAACAAAACCCGTACTACAATTGAAATTCGCGTGTATTCAAAGAAATTCGCAGTTTCTTCAGTGCATTATTTTTAAATTGATGATTTCTAATAATTCTTATAAACCCTGCATTTACTGTTTTTATGTTTCAAAGAAATTATTATTAATGTCTTAGGTCGCTAGCGATTTGGCATTTCGCGCGCGGACTGTAGCAAGAGTCTCAGCTTGTATTCTTAATACAGTTCACGGGAGCCAAAGATAAAAACTAATCAGGTAATATCAAAGTATTATGAATAAATAAATAATATTGCACTGATGAAATACTATGAAATCGTTCACTCACTAATTTTCACTTATTTTCATTGAAACTTCACTGCTTCAAATTTAGAGTAGAATATTTCACATTTTCTAATGTTAATTGCACTGACAAAATTATTGTTATTATTTTTATGATTAAACACATGTATTCACTGAATTTTCTTAGAACATTAAATTAATACCTTGTTCCTTTTAGTTTTTCGCAAATTTGCCTCTCAGTGTTCACCATGTCTATTACTTTTTTTTACCTCTAGGATTCGCTTACGTTCTGCACGGGAATCACTACAGCTGTCCGTAATTGAAAACATCTTTTCTCAGATCAATTCCAATTCGATCGAAAGTTTGACCTTGTGATTTGTTGATTGTCACTGCAAATGCTGCTTTGACTGGAAATGGTCTCCTTTTGAATGAAAATGGTTAAGTATTTTCACAGTGCAGTGTTATCGGATTGAGATAAGTGATTTCGCCCGCTCTTCTGCCTTTCAAAATTTCACATCGCAAAACGTTGGGAGAAAATTCTAATACGAGCAATCTAGTCCCATTGCAAAGTCCTTCACGTATGCTTAGATTTCTTATCAGCATTGCCACTGCGTATTTTCACAATCGCAATTCATGAGGTGGCAAGCTCGGAGAATTCAAAGTATTCAAATATTTCGTCAGTATGGCCTCATGATTGATGTCTCCTTCGTCGCCGGTTGTTTTTGTACTATATATACTGGTGTAAATTTGTTGTGTTTCTTCAATATAGCGTGTTTTGGCGCAATTCTGTATTGTTTGTTTTTGATCATATCACCATATATATCTGCAACCATATCAGAATTGATATCCGCAATACATCTATCGGGAATCTGAATATTTTCCGAATTATCATTCAAGGTACCATTGCCCATACCAAGAAGAAATTGAGAAATCTTTTTTTCTTCTGGTAAAGCTCGCATATTCTCCGATAAACTGTGCATTTTGAAACAGTTCCACAAAGTACTGAATTTGATTGATGAGTTGACCGTTTCACTGCGAGTTACTCGTTCATTTACGGACAGCAATTGCCGGAAGTCACATTCTTCTGTAACTCGGAGAATCAAATCGACAATTTCTCTCTGTTTCACATTCAGTTTATCGTATTGGTTTTGTCCAATCTATATTTCTTGCAAAAGTGGCTCGTGCTATTCTTCTTCGAATTCTGTTTTTATTTACTCTATTTCGGGAAATTTCGATAGATCCCAATCTTTTTCCTCACATCTTTTATTTGGGAATAGGCTCTCATTGATAAAGGTGAATGCCCGAATCGTCTGATATAATCTTCTGATAAAGCGATTTTGAACTGTTCCCAAAGATCTAATGGGCTAACAGGTTGGCAATGAATGAAGATTCGTACAAAAAGACAGCGAAGTTGTCTCGGCATCATCCATGACTTAGCTTCATTCATTGCTCCATTCCATTCAGCATCATCTTTTATAAGACCTCTTGCTAAAAACGGAGCTGTGAAAGTTTGATGAATTTCACCGCCCGCAGTTCTCAAATCTTCGTAACTGGTTGCTCCTTTTACATCCAATAACAAAATAAGGATACTGAAAAGTTCAGTTTGAGCAGGACTGACGGAATACATGCGGCCAATTACGTTGCGAAAACGTTTGCGTTATCCCCATCGATTGACCATTTGTCCATCGGCAAGAGTTACTTCTTTGAACACGTAATGTCGAGGAATATCTGAGTACAAGTATTGCTTAGCATCATCGTCTCGGTTATTTAACTGTAGGTTATCAAGAAGCATTGTTGATTTTTGTAAAGCAGATCTTATTTCGGCATCATGAAGATCATTGTTGATAATAACGCTTTGCTGATTTGGCAGATGAACAGGCAAACGTGCAATAGCTTGACTTTTATCTTGCAAAGGTTTGCTGAGAATGCGCCAACATGCTTCCACAGCACCTACATATCGAGCTTCAATATATTCACGAATTTCATGATGATCGATTTTTTTTTCAAACGCATCATTCCCAATAACGACTGATGCAGCATCATTGCCTTTATAAATGTGCTTGTATATGTACTTGACAGCATTGATTGACGAAACAACTTCCACATTCACGTGACAATTGAACACAGTGAACAAAGTGGGAGAATATGGAACATAGTTTCGATTGTCAACCAAAAAACTCCTATTTTTCTCCAAAAAAATGCCAGTATCCCTCCGACGATACTGTGCATAACCATTTTTATCCGTGGTCGTTTCTTGTTGAAATGATTTTGGAAAACGCTTCGAACATTTTTCGTTCACCTAACACCAATTAGCGCATTGGCCATGAATCATATGCTTCATTACAATGTCATGTAATTTTGGAATTTTGTCTGATCGTTTCCAACGTATGAACATGAGGTAGTCCATGTTTTTGGAATTCGATTGTATATACGTAAGCCATCACTTCACTTCACAGTTTTTGCCTGACAATGAGATCAATCAAATAATCCTTCTTTATATTGAATACTCTTGTACATACATCTGGTATTACAGCAGCTCTTTGACCAGGAAGTAAGTTGTTCACAATGTCAGTCCGTGCAGGATTGCCCGTCATCGTAATGAACAGATCAGATTTTCTAAATTTCCGGCCGATGGCCATTGAATCTTGGTAATGTTGCATCATGTTACGTGACGATTCTACGAATGACGAAGGTAACATTATCACTCATCCAATATGTGCGCCAG
This sequence comes from Andricus quercusramuli, assembly GCA_932178445.1. Taxonomy (NCBI): domain Eukaryota; kingdom Metazoa; phylum Arthropoda; class Insecta; order Hymenoptera; family Cynipidae; genus Andricus; species Andricus quercusramuli. Next base: position 68,292 of record CAKNXH010058981.1, read on the forward strand.
TGCCATCTGCAGTTTTTTACAAATAGTCATTCAAACACTGATATGACTCAGCTCGCAACTCTCTTGATTGGATTTCTCATAATTAATCCTGTCTTTTGCAAGCTTTACGTAGTTGTCTACAACCGATTGTGTAACAATCGTCCGCCGCGTAAGATTGAATTGCAGTTTTCATCACGTGTGACCATACGATGCTGAATGTACATGGATCTGGTCAATCTCTTGTCACTTCCCTTCAGCTTCATATCTGCATGCCACCATTGAGTTCCGTGAGGATAGCACACTGGGTAGATCCAAGGCTCTACATTTGGATCCATCGAATTTACATTCTGCAACGTTTCTTCCGTTTTGTTCTTTACAGTGACAAAAGTATCATCTTTCTCTCCATCAGCAGTTGTAGAGAAAATAGCCGCAACTTAATTTGTTCTCTGAGCATTGTATCTGCCTTTATCGATTCCACCTTTGAGTAAAAACGTTAATTGCATATTAGATGGAGTTGAAGTAACTCCTAATGACTTTACATTTTGAGTTTCTTCGTGCATCATTAAATACAATTGTGCAAATACTTGGACGTTACGTAATTCATTTCCCAGCAATGCCAGCAATTCGTTATCAAGATTGGCCTTTTGATTGAGGATGCATTCAACAGCTTCTTTCTCATCCAGAAAAAAGAGTCGTCCATATCTTGGAGTTTCATTTGCACCTGGATATAACGCGTTCTTCGTTTGATAGTAAATTTGCGCACTTACATTTACTAAATTTGCAGTGAATGATGCAAATGAAAATGCGTTATTGTAACGTCTGATTCGCTAGAGAAAATGTTTTAATTTCAGATGATTCCCCAGGAACAATTGTTCAAGAAGTGGGAGTTGCGGTAATGGATTGATAACAACTTCAGCATGATCGCAACAATCGCAAAAAGAATTCCTTTATTCGCAACTTTTCAGCAGGGAAATGTTTTGCTTTACAATGCTCGCAGGCAATGTACATTTTTCCAATTTCGTGTACATCCAAATCCGATAGTTGGCTGTTGAAAGATGTATCGATATTCAAGAAGCCTTTATTGATAGCACGATTGTTTTGGATTATGGACGCTCGATCAATCATTCGATAAATCTGTATTGGTTGTGAGTTTACCCCATTGCCGTTCTGTGAATTAAGTCCCGGCATTGTCTCCGAGTCATGAAGAGAGTTTGGATTATTTAATCCAAGATGAGAATTAGGAATGTCTTGTTCCTTATTTTGAAAATCAGTATTGTTTTTTGTTTTGTTTTTCTGGATACTTGAGTTGATACTCAGCTTGCTTCGTTTTTTTTGCTAAGCTGAAACTTGGCTTCTCCTTCTTCCGTTTGCATTATTTTTTTGCGAGACATTGTATTTACATTTTTCGTCAAAGATAATTTTTTTTATACCATTAAGCCATTTCCCTTTCGGGGTAGGCGTGACACTACCCGTTTTGGGTAGTGTTTCTAGGTGAATTATTTACTACTAGTGTAGTGTGGGCTCACCACACCCACGACGATTCGAATAAATTAGGTTTCTGAGGAAAGCAAAAGTTTATTTGAAAAAATAATTTAAAAATGTATGTACTCAGATTTAGATTACAGATTAAATTGAAAAATTGACTGAATGATCAACTTAACTTCATACCACAAAATTGAATTATTATTATTTTTATTTTGATCAGGTCGCACTTTCAAGGGATTTGTATCGATTTCAGGTATCAGAGTCAAAAGTCAATAATCAAGGTTTAAAGTCTGGGTCAAAAAGCAGAAATCAGAGTCGGATGCAATTGTTCAAGTACTTAGTCACCAAGAATCACAGAACTCCCATGGTTCAATGCAATTGAAGCAGATCTATATCAATATTTACAATTTATTTATCGATATGATTATTAACGTGATAGTTAGCACATGAGCGTGGGTGATGGTCGTGGGGGTTAAGGCGTAGGCTTTGGACCCACTCGGTCGGCTTGCGGGTTCGATTCCCGCTTCGCTGTTGCTCTTGGTGGTTCGGAACCCACCTTAAACTGTAGGTCCCCCTTCCACCACCAAGAAAGTGCGTGAGGGTGTGTGTAAAGGAATAGGGAAGAGATACAAGAAAAATGTAAACCCTTAGGGCACACATTAGAAGCTTCCATTGAAAATATTGAAAGCCATATTTTCAACATCTTTTAGTGTTTTTTTTCGATTTTAAGATGAAAAATGAATCAAATTTAAAAAAAAAATACTTCAAATTGTGAAAATGAAAGTATTCTTATGGAATTTGAGAATCTTCACAATGTTTTATTTTCAACGTTTTTTGCAATTATTGAAACATTAAGGCTGCGGTAAAGGTAGATCGAGGGGGAAGTGCGAGGAGGAGAGAGAGCGTTCGAAGCGGGGTCAGAAAGGGAAAGAGGTAGGTATTTTATTGAAGCAATACACTCGAGTCTCCCATATCGCTCATCATCGGGAATTGAAAATCTCCCATAACGCTCAAGAAGCGCTCTCCGATATTGCTCATGTTTGAACGCATGCGCGGTTTGTAGCCAGCAATTTGTAGGTCAAGTTAAATTATATTTTGTAATTAGCATAATTATTTTTTTAATAATTAATAATTTTTCAATTTTCAAATTACAGGAAGTTTATTATATATTTATTATTTATAAGAAAAATTACAAGAGTTATGGCTTCAATAAAATACCTATCTCTTTCCCTTTCTAACCTCGCTTCGAACGCTTTCTCTCCTTCTCGCACCCCCCCCCCCCTCCCCGATCTCGCTTTACCACAGCCTTAAAAGTGCATATGAAATGTTAAAAAAACAAAACGTATATCTTCAACAATCTCAAAACACAACATATCAAATTCGCGCTAGCGCACAGCGATGCGACTTGGCGGAATGGGTGCTCGATGATATTGACTATGTGCAGGTAGGCGGATGCAGATGCGTCTTTAACGTTGCTGAATATACGCGAGTGCCACAATTTGTAAAAAAAAATCATAATTATTACTGAACATGGCCCCCTAAAAAAAAGGGTCTCTGTTTTGCGTGGTCAGGTGTGTTAACAATCGTTTGAAATCGCCGGAAACTCATTTTTATAGCTTCTTTTTTTATAAACATTAATCTCCGTTATAGAAAATTAATTTTTTAAATTCAAAATTCAACTATTTAAAAATTAACTTTGTCTAAAATTCATATTTTTTGTTTGAAAATGCAACTGTTGAGTAGAAAATTCGTCTTTTTTGATTGAAAATTCAACTATTTTGTTAACAGTTTATCTTTTTGTGTAAAAATTAATCTCTTTCGGTAGAAATTTCATTTTTCTGTTGTTGAGAATTTATCTACTCGCTTGAAAATTCGTCTTTCTTCGATGAAGTTGATAGTTTTTGATCTAAGGTTATAAACTTTTTTCCTTTAAATATCAACTAATTCCTTTTTTCTGTTGAAAATACATAAATTTTTATAGAAAATTAATCTATTTACACTTTTTCACATATGATTGCACATTAACACAGCCGATTGACGCACTGAAATATTGTCGTTAGTCACTACCGTGGCGCCACCCATATACCTGCACATACTTAATACCGGATTGACGTACACGGATTACAACAAAAGACGCATTCTAGATGCAGCTGACTTTTTTTTGATTCGATCATTACAATTTTTTTGTAGTTGTGATTAATTTAGTATCAATTCGTGGTTTATCGAAGTGACTGAAAATGCAATCGCTAAGTAATTGTATATGTATGATTGCAAAGCGATTGCAACTGAAACGGGAAAGCTTGAAAATACCTAGAGGCAGAATAAATTTTTAATTAAACATTAAAAATATATTTGGAATCCAGATGAATTTTGTTAAAAACTGTCCTATTTTATTGACGAAAATGCAATTCTAACCTCGAAAAAGTCTACCAGTTATAGTTTTCAACTCACTTACTAGGTTGAAAAATACGTTCAGATGAAAGGATTTCAGTAAGGAAACACCTTTCTGCTGATATAAGAACACTTTTATTAACGAATAGTACAATTTTTTAATCGCTTCAATTGATTTTATATTTCGACGTTATTTGACGTTAAATACAGTCACTCATAAGCATCGATTTATTCAATTCATCGACTTCCGTCTGTTAGAGAAAGAACCAATACCGAGCAAGGTTAAAGAAGCAAAGCCAATCAAAAAAAGGTTTTATAACGCATGCTAGGGTTTTTAGTGATACCCGCAAAAATTATAAACTTCCAAGTCAAGTTATTTTTCCATGGGGAATTTCTTTATGTAAAGTTTGAATTCGTAGATTTAATTCTTTATTGATTTTTTATTCTTATAAAACTAAACAGAACATACACAAAATTCTTAAATAAAAGAAAAAAATCTATTTGGCCAAATATATAACAATGATAAGCATCGATTTATTCAATTCATCGACTTCCGTCTGTTAGAGAAAGAACCAATACCGAGCAAGGTTAAAGAAGCAGAGCCAATCAAAAAAAGGTTTTATAACGCATGCTAGGGTTTTTAGTGATACCCACAAAAATTATAAACTTCCAAGTGAAGTTATTTTTCCATGGGGAATTTCTTTATGTAAAGTTTGAATTCGTAGATTTAATTCTTTATTGATTTTTTATTCTTATAAAACTAAACAGAATATACACAAAATTCTTAAATAAAAGAAAAAAATCTATTTGGCCAAATATATAACAATGATTAAAAAAGTTATTTCATTTAAAAATTGCAATTTTTCGAATACCAATATTCAAGTCTGCAATTTTTATTCTCTTTTTCTCAATTCAAATTTTTTTTAATCAAATCGAATTCTTTATGTTGAATCCAATGAAAATGGATCTGAAATTTAAGGCGTCTTAAATAAAATTTCACTTTTTTCACACACATGGAAAAATAAGACTTATTTTTTAAATACAAGCAACTCTATGTTTTTTTACAATAAAAAACTTCAGGTATCGAACGGAACACTTTTTTCTCTTATTAACCTTAAAAAATTATAATGGGTTTTTGCAACACCCACCTCTAAAGTTGACGTTTGCATGCATGTAGATGGTGCCTAAAGTACCTTATTTGAGCCGACTGTGCGTGAAACAATTTTCGCGCATGCGCAGTTTGAAGATGGCTTACTTTAGACACTGGTGAAAAAGCTGCGCATGCGCATATTCGAGATGAGGTACTTTAGACACTGGCAAAGGTAACTTTAAACACTGGTGTTGGTATCTTCTTGAAATAATTTTACATTCAACTTGAGCAAATGTTTTAATGATTGAAGTTTTGTTTTTAGGGTTACGTAGCCCCCCCCCCCGGGGGGGGGGGGCAAAAAAGCATAAACGCCAACATTTTTTTTCAATAATTTTTTTCCAAAAAAATTTTTTTCAACAATTTTTTTTTTTGAAAATTTTTTTTTTTCAAAATTTTTTTTCTCAAAAATTATTTTATCGAAAATTTTTTTTCTCAAAATTTGTTTTCTCACCAAATTTTGTTTTCAACAGTTTTTTTTCACTAAATTTTTTTGCACAAAATTTTTTTTTAGAACATTTTTTTCAAAAAATTTTTTTTTCAAAATTTTTTTCAAACATTAAAAAAAATTTTTTTTCATTCCTCCACTCCACTCTATGCAATATAAAATTAGTATTTTTCGTTACCACCTCCTAATAACTTTTTCGGATGGGCGTTGCAAAAAATAGCGTGTGATACACGTGCGCCTAGGTGATTAGTAACTCGTGTGATTGCATCATTCGCCTGCGGTTCGAAGCACTCGTCTATGTTTTCGCACTCGCTTCGCTCGTGCGCTAACCATCGACTCATGCTTCGAGCCTCCGGCTTATGCTGCAAAATTTACACTCGCACACAATCACCTATTTTACGCACTTGTATCACAAATAACTATTTTTAAACCAACGTCAAAATATATTTAATTCAATTATTTTCTTGGCCAATCGTTACGATGGGCCCCACAAGTTTTTGAATATTTGCCGCGTGCCAGCGACGCCACTAGTGGCGACTATGTACATTATTGTAGTGTGGAGTCTGGCCGCCGTGCGAGTGCCGTCCGGTCAACGAGCAGCGTTGGTCAAGCTCGCAGATCAGTTCGAGTCCGGCCGAGTCAGGACCTAGAATCCTTAACCGTAATTCTTAAACACTTTGAATAATTGAGTTTTTAAATATAAATACACACGAAGATTTGGTGAATAAGTAAGTTTATTTTGGTTTTCTCAAAATTAAATCACCCCTCCCGGGTCCTCGACCGTATCGAGGATAACCGGGTTTTTTTCCGGGTCCTCGATCGTACCGAGGATAACCGGGTTTTCTAACAAAATAAATGATCTCTTCCGGGTCCTCGACCATATCGAGGATTCCTGGGTTCTCCTAAAAACCTAAACTTCCGAAAATTAAACAATCTCTTCCGGGTCCTCGACCATATCGAGGATTCCCGGGTTTGCCTAAAATCCTAAACTCGCGAAAATAAATAATCTCTTCCGGGTCCTCGACCATATCGAGGATTCCCGGGTTTCCCTAAAATACTAAACTCGCGAAAATAAATAATCTCTTCCGGGTCCTCGACCATTTTGAGGAATCCCGAGTTTCCCTGAAATACTAAAACTCGCGAAAATAAATTATCTTTTCCGGGTCCTCGACCATATCGAGGATTCCCGGGTTTCCCTAAAATACTAAAACTCGCGAAAATAAATCATCTTTTCCGGCTCCTCGACAATATCGAGGATTCCCGGGTTTCCCTAAAAAAAACTAATCTTGCGAAAATAAACACTCTTTTCTGGGTTCTCGACCATATCGAGGATTTGCGGGTGTTCCTAAAAACCTAAACTCGCGAAAATAAATAATCTCTTCCGGGTCCTTGATCGTATCGAGGATAACCGGGTTTCTTTTTCCGGGTCCTCGATCATACCGAGGATAACCGGTTTTCCCTAAAAAAAACTCGCGAAAATAAATAATCTCTTCCGGGTCCTCGATCCTATCGAGGATAACCGGGTTTCTTTTTCTTGCTTGCTCATCCTGGGAAATACGTTCCCTTACCACCGACCAGCAAACGCCAAAGACTCCAAAGTCGGCAACGGAGGGCTCAACGGCTGGTTGAGCACGAGCCTGAGAAGCCTGGACACTTACGGGTTCTTCCCTTAGTGGAAGACACCCCCCAGTCCTCGTGCGGTTTGAGCCTAGAGGAAGAAGGCGCGGTTCCCCTGGAAGCCGCCTTACGGGAGTTTGGCCTCGCTGACCCGACCGAGGACACGTGGGCGCAGAGTCAGGAGACTAACGACCCCCCCCCCCCCAAGCCCCTCAAATCGAGCCCGGGATCGCCGATCTGACTCCAGGAACGCCCATACCTCAACAGAAGGAAAACCTAACCCAGCAAGAAGACGTGCAACCTACGGCAGCAGGAGGGACCAGCCCCCACAACCAAGAGGAAGATTACTTGATACTCCGAGCTTCTCCCATTCTAGTCTCTCCAGTGAAAGTGACCAACGTGGGTACACAGAAACTAAGGACCAAGGCTGCCCAAAAGGAGTACCCGTCACCAGAGCCGGCTTCCAGGGACCCTGGTGAAAAGGCTGTGAAACCTCGAGGACTGAGGGATCTCCGGGTTAACCTCACACGAAGCACCCCGATAAAACGCCGACTCACAGAAGAGTGGGAGGATGCCCACTTAAGTCAGCATCAAGTGGGTCCCTCCAGTCTTAAAAGACACCGAGCACCTCCGCGCCATTCTCCAGAGAGGAAAGGAAAGGTGAGAGACCTACCTCCACCCCAACGATCCCCAGAGAAACGAACCACCATCCTCCGAAACCTTCATCGGCTAGTCGAAGTGCCGCGAACGTGTTAGTTCATCCGAGTACCTACCGAATGCCGAAGAAACTCTGATCGGTTATAATTAAACCGCCCGTCGAGATAGTCCGCAGGAATTTGTTCAACTAATTATCATAACTTAGCTATGTAAGTAAATTTTGTCTTTGGTTAAAAAAAAAATATATATATATAAAATAAAAAAACTGATGACAATCTAATCGGTCTTACTTTTTTGTAAAAAAATCAAATTAAGCCTAAGAAAATTTTTCATTTTTATATTAAAAATTGTAATTTTAGGCATTTTTGTCACCTTTCCTGTCATTTTTGATATCCGCAGTTTTTCTCTTTGGAGTTTTTATCGCTCTCATAATTTGGGATTCTTCGAGAGTTTCGCCATCCAGCCATACTCGTCTAGAACTTTAAATATATAAACATTAATTACATGAAAACATTTATCCAATTTTTAGTATTAAGAATTTTTCATCCACTTTACAAAATTCCTTATGCATAAAAACACCTCGAGTATAAATATTATAACGTTATTATAAAATAAAATAAAACAAATAGCATTACTTATAAAATTGAAATAAACCTTTTTCGAATTGAACAGTGCCTGTGACCTTGACCAAATATCCAAATTTGATTTCCTTGCTTTCGGCGTAATGAAGTATGCGAATTTCAAACGTCAAATCGTGCTTCATGATAGACAAAACTGCATACGAAGAGCTTTTTCTGCATGATCAATTGGAACTCCGATTGCAGATGCCCAGTCGTACCTCTAAAAATCTTGAAAAGAAGCGAATCCTTTGTTTAATCCTAAATCATTGAGTCAACTAATTACGAATGGAAATGTGCGTGTCTTACAAATAGACCCATTGAAATTGAGGATTTCAGCGATTTCGCACTTCGTTGCAGTTGCCTCCATGTTAATAACTTCCTCGACCTTGAGGACAGTTATTTTCGCTGTTTCCTTGATCGAGACTTCGAAACCGGCCAAAACATTCGTGAGATGAATAGTCTGCAAATGAATTATTACATAAATAAATATACAAAACTATGTTATCTTCTTACATATACAGGGTGTCCCAGTACTCAAAAAACATGTTTGTATTTTTGAATTGTAACAAAAAAATGGCGTCGAAAATAATTAAGAAAATTTTTTGCCAAAGTCAATAATTAACGAGTAATTAACAATTGAAGATTAACCAAGCAGAAGCATGCGTTAAAAGGTCGACAGTCCATATGCCATCGACAAGAGTGTGTGCATAAACAATTTCAGTTCGTATAATTTCTCATTCGTTCGCTTTTCCAGTAGGTTGTGACTCTCTGGTGTAACTTCACACGTCAACGAGTTCAAATTTGACAACATTCTCATGAGCTCTGTAAATTCTCTTAAATTTTGTAGAATTTTCGAGAACTCAGTGAAATCATCCTGAATTCTGAAGAATTCTTTTGAATTCTTTTGATTTTAGGAGAATTCTTTTGAATTCTTTTGATTTCAGCAGAATTCTTTTGAATTCAGTGAAATTCTCTTTAATTATGTAAAATCCTCTTCAATTTAGTAGATTTCTCTTAGGTTTGACATAATTCTCTTGAAATCAGTGAAATTCTCTTGAATTCAGTAGAATTTTCTTAAATTAGCGAAATTCTCATGAAATCAGCAGCATCTTTCAAGTTCCGCAGACTTCTCTTTTCAAGAATATTCTGCTAAATTCGAAAGAAAACAGGATAATTTGACTAAATTCAAGAGAATTCTGCCAAAACTAGGAGAATTCTACTGAATTTAAGAGAATTAATCAAAGTTTAAGAGAATTTCACATTTTTTAAGAGAATTCTACTAAATTCAGCAGAATTCTGCATCTTAAAGGAATGCTACTGATTTCAAGAGAAATTGAAATAATGCTAGAGAATTTTACGCAATTCATGAGAATGATATAAAATTCAAGAGAATTTCAGTAAATCCAAAAGAATTCAGCTGAAATCAAAAGAATTCTACAGAGTTAGAGAGAATTTCGCTGATTTTAAGAAAATTCTGCTGAATTCAAGAGAATTCTTCAGAATTCAGGAGAATTCCTCTAAGTTCTCGAAAATTCTACAAAATTCAAGGGAATTTACAGAATTCATGAGAATGTTGTCGAATTTGGTTAATTGTGGAAAATATTTTTTTCAATTTTTGGATCTCGTGGAAGAAATCATACGAACTGAACCAAAGCCATTTTTTTCTTAGAATTGATAAATACAAAAATGTTTTTTGAGTACTGGGACACCCTGTATATATTTCAAACTTACAATGTCCGGCTTGATGCATTGCTGGATTCGTGGAATGACTTTATCCCAGGCAGCGCACTGGATGATTTTGCTGCCGTTACTCAAGCGAAATTTCTTGACGTTTTTTTTTTGTTAAAGATATCAAATATTTCATAACTTGAATGTATTTTTAATGAATTTTCAACACGTTCATTGTTGATTTGAGAAAAAAGTTGATATTGTATAATGAAACGAATAGAAACGTTTCATGCTAAAAATTCATATTAAAAAAACACACAAACTGATAAAATTAGGGCAAGTTCTTTTTTTTTTGTCTTTCATCCGATTTTGATCGCACCGATGTAATCATCGGATGAGTATTCGATTGTTTTATTGTCTCAATTTTTTGGATAAATCATACGCGTTTTTTTTTTATTTTAGCGAGAATTCGTTCTCGCGACTGACAAGCGAAAACAACAAACGATTGGCATCACTGCGGCAGTGATGCCAATGTTGGCTCCCTGAGCTCCTTGAGCTGCTGCGCTCGCGTCAGGGCCGTGCGCTGGTTAGCTGCAGTTGGCGCGCTATTCAAAATTGGTGTAACAAACATTTCTTGCAATTGAAATAAATAATGAATATAAAATTTATAGCAATGTATATAAAATGTATAACTTTCGAGTTCGGGCAAGAAAAAAAATTTACAACACACCTATTTTGAATTGCGCGCCAACTGCAGCCAACCAGCGCGCAGCCCCAACGCAAGCGCAGTAGCTCAGGGAGCCAACATTGGCATCACTGCACTGCGGCCACTGCACTGCGGACCATGATCATCATGCTGCGGACACTGCACACACACGCGGTCTCCCTCTACCTCTATCTCCCTCTCCATCTCACCCCCTCTCCTTCTCTCCCTCTCCCTCCCCCTCTCTCCCTTTCTCTTCTTGTGAATCATAATTAAAATATTGTATTTTCTTTTTCGTGTAATTAAATCAAATTAATGTGACTAACGTAAATTAATTTTAGGATACAATTCTTTTATGTCAAGATAGTAATTGTTTCAGTCATTTTATTTTATTTATTGATATTTTTTTCATTTTATATTTTCAAATTTCGCGGACTTTTACATTGCTACATTCAATTCTTAAGGTGAAACAACAAGAGTGCAGTAAAAAAAACTAACGTTGGCTCACTTCTCTCGTTCACATCGATTTTATTGATATTGATTGATTGATTGATTGATTGATTGATTGATTGATTGATTGTTTGATTGATTGATTATCAAACACTGAACGTATAGCCAAACGGATACCAATTTCGAAGTCTGCGTAAATTATTTTTGTCTTAAAAGGCAAGTGTAATTTTTTACATTCTGAAGCTAAGTGGGCAATTTCAGTAGCATAGGAATTGATTTTTTCACAGCACTAAAAAATAGTACGTAAAATTCTGAACAAGAACGGTTATATGCATTTTTGTTGCGCGGGTCATAGTTTCCTAGTAATTCGCCCTCGAATTGGGGGGGGGGGGCCCCAGTTGGAGCTCGTAGCCCGTACGTTCTTTCCCTTGCACATATCTTGAAATGGGGTGGTTTTTCGGTAAAAATGTATATAAATAAAATTGTAGAGCGGACAATTCTCTATAAAAATTGTTACTTATATTTTTTTATTTGAACACTTAAAGATTATATCAACATTTTGTCGTAACTGGATCAGTAACTCATTTTTTGACAAATCGTTTGAGGACTATGTGTATATTAGGGTGGCTCAAAACTGCATGGCAAAATTGTTTTTCATGCTAGAGGGCAAAGATCCCCCCATTTTGTTCCACATCTGAAAAAAGAAAATTCCTAAATTTTGTTTTTTCGTTTTTTTAATTTTAACTGCTGCCGGTTTTGACTTAAAGTTTTCCATGTAAAATGCATGGGGAAATGTCACTTTGTTCAGTTTATGAAATCATTTTTTAGGGTTTAAAAAAATGTGACGGGAAAGTATGGAGGCTTGTAGAGAATTATCCAGCGAAGAATTTCATGTATCGGACATATGGCTTTGACACCCCTAACACAAATAACATAGATAAACATAGATGTTAGTATATTTCAATTGTATTCAAGGAAGTCTTTCTGAACGCATTAAAACGTTTATTACTCATGACTACTATGTGTATTATTAACGTATAATGTGACAAATATATTAATATTATGCTTCGATGTAGTGTACGTGTTATTGAATGGTTATCAGGAACATGGAAAAGAGCATAAATACTGAGGATGACGAGGAGCCGGGAGAATCAGAAAATATGATTATAAACGAAGTAGATGGATTGCCTAACATGCACCCTAATTTCAGCCAACTAGATATTGAATTTGAGGAGGGGGAAAGTTGTAAGGACGTAAATGCAAGAACCTTAGATGAATTAGTTCATGATGAAGACTTACCAATGTCTATCATTTTGACAAATATAGATCCTCCTGTCTTCACATGTGAAGAATTAAAGGTTTGCTACTTTTATTATATAAATGTTATTTTTGTAGTAGTAGATATTACTCATGCATATGATTTAACTAAACTTTGTTGGAATTCCACAAATAATTCAAATAGAAATCAATATTTTTATTTTTATTAAAATCTTGCTGTGTTTCTTATGCAGGCTGAGATTGAGAAATTATGTAAAGAGTTTGGCGAGGTTGCTTCATTTCAATATTTCAAGTCTTTTAGAAGAATGAGGGTAAATTTTACTGCTTCAAGTTCCGCAGCACATGCCAGAATAAAGCTGCATCAAAGACGATTTGGTGAAACTGACATCAGTTGTTATTTTGCACAGCCCGTTACGCCTATAGGTATGTATACGCATCTTATACAATAATAATTTTTATTGCCTATTATCTATTTTTACCTGAATTTCCATGGAGACACTTGTAATTATATTTCAATATATGATTTAGGAATTTTACAATTCTAGATATTGAAGACCAATATCTGCATCCTCCAGCTCTTACCAAACAGCACTTAATATCACCTCCAGCTTCTCCGCCTGTTGGTTGGGAACCTAGACCAGAAGGCGAACCCCTTGTCAATCATGATTTGCTGGCAGCTATTGCGAATCTAACTCCAGGTTAATATACATTTTTTTAAAAAAAGGCCAACTAAAAAACTTTATAGCATAGCCCATTTTGAGCTTTAGGTTCGGGTCGGGGTTTCGAAAATTTGCACTTTTATTATATAGTTAGGGTATTATTTTTAAAGTGACTCCACTTAAAAAACTGAAATTCTACAATCGGACTCAGACCTCAACAAAGTGTAATCCTACCGGATAACTATTTATCAGGAACAAGTTTTGTCATTGGGACAAATAATTATCGAAAGGGAGCAGGTGATATTTTTGGAGTTTTTGGGGGTGCTATCGAATTCAGCTACTCATAATTCTTTTAATATCGATACAAAAAAATATTGTCTTCCAATGTTTCAATACGATTTTCACGTCCTTTTTATTGAAAAGAAGATTTTCTTTTTTGAGAAAACAAATATTTGCCCTACAAAAATGAAGGTTAAAAATACATTTCACTTATTTTCGAATTTCGTAGGTGGTACCCTCAAAAAAACTATTTCACGCTTCTTTAAAAAAAAAAGCAAATGTCGCGCCTCTCTGTAAGGTTAACATCTTCAAGGAAAAAAGCTCAACATTCTTTTAAACCTAAAAACAAACCTAAAAATGGTCAAAATTTAAAAATAATGAAATCCTATCGAAACTATAGAAGACAACATTGTATTTGATTGATAATTAAAGAATTATAAGGCGCTAAATTCGATGGCACCCTTAAGAACCCAAATATATGACCCCCTCCCAATCGGTTAATGAAGTTGATATGTACATTAAAATTTATAAATGTCTTATTTTTGGGCCAGCACTGCCATTCTGGTTTTTAGAGCAAACGAAGTAGTACTGGATAGCAGAAAAGAAAAATAAGAACGTCTCTCAATCATAATTTGATATTATAGACCTATTGAAAAAGAGAAAAAACTCTTAACCGACATTTCTTTTGTCGAAAAAAGAAAGCTTGTGCTAGGAAATACGGAATACACTAGAACTTGGATTTAATTAGTCCGGATTTACTGCGTTCCGGGGATTGATGCCGCGGCGGTTTCGTGATGAGAGGAGCCGCGGGGCCGAACGAGAGGATGCGTTGAGTCAAGCGTGACAAACAGCCTGAAGGCCGCACTCTCAGCGCGATAGTTGCATCAGGTTGTGTCATACGTCCGAATCCACCAGAAATTGTTGATGCGGTCCTGACTGTTTACATTTGGACGGTCTGGATTTAATTTTAAGGCCACTGCAAGCAATGTAAAACCGAACGTAATCCAAGCTCCAGTTTATGTACAATTTCTTTCTGCAAATACAAATGAAGGGTGGTACGGCAAAAAGAATTATGTCACATTCAACCGATTTTCATGAGAGACAAAAAAGGTTCTATAAAATCTAATTTTCTTTTTTTTTAACTTGCTCCCGAGATATTCTAGCGCTGAATCAAGGGGAAAAGAATATGATTTTAAAAAGTCAACCAGTTCCGAGTAAGTGAACGAGACAGCTTTTATTTTGAGGTTAGGATGTTTGTTCTTACTACTTCTGACGCAAATTAAAAACTGATTTCTCCATTGAATTAAGTTTTATTAAACCGACAACTACTTCTGAGAAAATGGAAGGACGAGCTTTCGAGAAAATTAGCCTTTTTGTCCATCTTTTGAATCAACGTGGGTCACGAAGATGACTTTCTAGAGACTTCTAATAGGGCTCAAATTAAAGGCAAAACCTTATAATTTATGATGATTATATTGAGCAATTTTTTTTTTCGTCACCCATCGATAACGGGTTTATGCTGTGCGCGCGTTCGTTCAATTGTCCTCACTACGCTCCCTCGTGAAAAGAAAGACAAACTTTAGATCACATTAAGACCAGTTTCAAACCACATTTGGTCTTTTTCTGGCCTTTTACCTTTCAGCCTTTACCTGCATCAGACTAGCTATACCTTAAAGTCCCAAAGAACCTGGGATGATTTATTATTATTTACGAGATCTAGAAGGCCTTCAACCAGTTGCCGTTATATTTATGGAACTCTGTCCCTCCCTCCATCTCGTCATCTCTTTCTGTTGAAACTTACAAGAAAGAGCGCCACCTTTACAATCTATGACTCGTGATGAGCCAAATAATGAAATTTACTATCCAAAAAGGTCTACAGCCTTCAATTACACTGTCCGACATGGATTTTGGCACTTTACCAATGATAACTGATTTCGAGAGGTTCTTTCCCGTGAGCCAATAGAACCTTCGAAGATGGATGATTTGATCCCGTTTTTCTCGAAAACTAGAGTCCATTCTTTAGTTCCGTCTCCGGATTCAGATTCTATGGGAAAGAACGTCTCGAAATCACTTATCAGTGTTATGACAGTGTTATGACCACTTCGAAAGTTTTTTTTTAATTGAAGAGCATTAAATTGGTAACAAATGTACGAAGCGATATTTTAATTTTTTCATACTTTTTTGCCTATTAAAAAAAACTAATGGCAACGGCCATACCACGCTGGAAACACCAGTTCCCGTTAGATCACTAAAGTTAAGCAGTGTTGGGTGCGGTTAGTACTTGGATGGGTGACCGTTCGAGAATAATACTACTGCGTTGCTGTTGGCGGTCGTGGGTGTGGTGAGCCCACACTTGTAGTTATTTACTACAAGAAACTATCCACCTAGAAACACTACCCGAATCGGGTAGTGTCACGCTTACCCCTAGAGGCTCGCCGAAAGGGAAACGGCTTAGTGGTAAAAAAAAAAAAAAATGTACGAAAAAAGTGAATTGTTAAGAAAAATATTTTTTTCTCAGCTCTTAACGCTTCGATACATTTGCAGTCAACTGTAATTACAATCTGAGCATACAGAAAAGGTAAATAATTTGTCATTGTACAATTCTATTGTTATAAATTAATTTTATAAGCAAACAATCCATTTTCGTAATATAGAGAAAATTTTAGGATGATAAATGTTCTTTTGAATTCATGTCCGGGAAACAGTAATGTTATTGAAAAAATAAACCGTTTTTTACTACTTTATTCAGACAATTTATTATAAATTTCTTATACGCATCTACTATCACTGCGTTCCACACAACTATGTTTCTTAGAAGAATGCTTTACAAATTCCACGATATGGTGATGAATGAATGAAGAGTAAAGCTGCAATGAAAAGGTGGTGTTCCGAGGGAGCCAAGCCTGGAGACCAGAGGAGTTGCGGAACGATTTGGAACCCTAACTCCAGCATTTTTGCGGCGACAACTGCAAAGGAGAGAGCTGGTGCGTTGTCATAATGGAACAGGACTTTTTTGTTGGCCAATCGAGGGTGAAAAGTTTAAAAAGTTTGAAAGTCATAAGTAAGAAATCCTCATAAGTCCTCATAAAAAGTCCACACTTACTTGCTAGTGCTGTGGGAATCTCAAAGGAACGTGTACATAATATTTTGCATCAAAATGTATGTATGTGTCGTGTTCCATGAATGGATTGCAACTGTTTTGGCAGAATCCATAGGTCATAGGCTTCGTTTCGTCAGACCGTTCCTTCAATCGGGAAGATTATGGCGACTGTCTTTTGGGATTCGCATGGAATAATCTTCATCGACTATTCTAAAAAAGCTAAAACTATTGGGATCTGAATTCTTGGGTGCGCCACCGTCGCCATAATTTCAATATGGCCGCTATTCCAGGTAGATTTTGAATAGAAGCGTAGGTAACGTGCGAAAATCATTACAAATTATTACAAATATTTCAAAAATGAAAAATCCTGAAGGATCCTTATCAGACTGATTCCATTTCAAATCATGCAAAGAGATCCAGCTTAGGATGTCAGAATAAACAAAAGCTTTTTTTTAGGTGAACCATTTTTTCACAAGAAAAACCAAATTTTTAATTTTTGCTTCAACTACTAGGAAAAAGGGTAAATGTCAATATCACAAAGTTGTTTAGAATTAAAATTTTAAAAGCAATCAAATTAAATTTTTATGTATTACAACAAAACTTAAAATTTATTGAATGTCACTATAATTTACTGAAAAATAAGTGATCTTTCTAGAGATCGTGTACTTTTTGCACATAGAAAACATGTTTAACGAATATTTTTTTCAAAAATGAAGAAAATCGACAGTGCAATCGAAGACATCGAATGCAGAGGCAGCAATAATTAACAAAGTAAATATTTAGTCGATGGAATGTAACCTTTAAAAAGTGTAAATGACTTTTTGTAGAAATTGTAAATGTAAATTTATTATGAAACCCTAACCTGGACCTCTCTGCATGATTTGAAGTGGAATCGGTCATCATCAACTAAAAACAAGATGTTGCTATTTTGAGGTTAAGGTTCTTGACGAATAATTATAAAAAATGGAATATAATTATTATGTTTTTTATTAATAATTTAAAATATTATCATTTCTAAATACTTCAATTTATTTCATCTGGCATATTAACGAATATTTACTTGAGCCAGAACAGTAAAAATCTTCGCTTTTAAAGTGCAAGGAACAAACTACCATGGTGTCGGTTGTAGGTTTTCCCATTCTTAATGCATTTTCCAAGCTATGCGCTGATCAATCTTTTCGGGCTCTCCAAACGTATTTTTAATTGTCACAAGTGATACACCGACTTTATGGACACGGAAAAATAGCAGCGTTTCATATTTTCGCGCTGTAGACGAACAGCGAAACTCTTTCCTTTTTGTTTTTCGCGGGAAAATTCCATAATAGAAATGGTTATATAACAAAATAAACTTCTGCCTTGATTTTAAATCAATTTTGAAGCATTGTCTATTGTTTATTTTTGAATTAACAGTATTTTTCTGCGATTTCCCATGCGATCTGTCAAAATCTACCTGGAGTTGAAGGTTTCAAATTCTGCCACCAGATGGCGTATCGCAGCGCATCGGACCCCAATTACAGGTGTATACTGTGCATCGTTAGTAGACCGTTTGAAAACCGAGCTGCAAAAAAGCGTCATCAATGGACCCTCAAAAAAGTCCTGTTCCACTCTGAAGACGCCACCAGCTCACTCCTCTGCAGTTGTGGCCGCAAAATGGTTGGAGTTAGGGTTCCAACTCGTTCCGTATACCCCCTAGTCTCCAGGTTTGGCTCCCTCGGACTACTACTTTTTCCTCAATATGAAGAAATGGCTGGCGGGAAGAAGATTCTATTCAAACGAGGAAGCGATTGCGAAAACGAAAGCCTATTTTGCAGAGTTGGACAAATCTTATTATTTGGAAGGGATCAACAAACTCAAGCAGCATTAGACGAAGTTTATAAGACTAAAAGAAGACTACGTTAAACAATAAAAATGGTGTGTCCTGAAAAATTAAGTACTTTTCATTTTTGCAAGGATTTTTCAACCCACCCTCGTATTCAGATTGCCTTCGCCCGGTCTGTAAAGCTGTATCTGCATGCGACTCTAGCAGCGTGTTCGGTGTAAAATGCCAACTCCGTCTCTTTCTTATGGAGATACAGCTTGACGATCACAGGTTGTACTTTTGCAACGATTGTGTCGATATCGTTTAGGAAGAATGAATAAAAGTCATTCATATCGTTAATTTTGATAAACCAGGGTGTTATTATATATTTTGATACGTAAATCTTGTAAACCCTACATGTACACAATAAATATTGCTGGATATTTCAAAATATTACGGAGTTGTTTCGATTTTTTTCATGCTTGGTTTTTATTTTTGAATAAGTAACCCGGATCATTTATTAAAGATACCCCTGAAGATATTCCCAAAAAAGTTTCAATTAAAAATATTTATTAACTTTTATGTAATGATAATTTTTCTTATGTTCAATCTGACCCCAGTGTGACAGTTATGTGATTCCAGAGAAGTGTAACAGCTAAGGGTTAATAACATATGACAAAATACATTTTTCTGTTATACAAAAAAGTCCATAAAACACACAGTTTTCAATGTATCCAGTACTTTTAGAATACTTTTTAACTCCGTTTTTAAATGTAGAATAACACTTCGAAAAACAGGAATTTAAAATATGTAAAAAAACGTTTTTCCTACATTTGTATTTTACGTTCCAAAAAGAGCTCAATACTTTATTTTTGTTTTGAGTATGAAATACTTCAAAATCATTAGAGTAAAGTATTCTGTAAAAATATGTCGAGTGAAAGAACTTTCAGGTTGGAAATGATTGAGTGTGCTATTTTGTTCAATATGAAAATTTTTCAAAATTTTCGTCGTATTTCGTAAAAGAACGGCAAATCTTACCATAAACTGTATACACATTTCAATATTTGTGACCGTCCGCAAAGAAAGGGACCTAACGCATGATAGCTTCGTTTTACAGAAGGTGCGATTCAAGAGGCGGTCCAGCACAGGAACTCCGTAATAGGGCCCCACTTTGCAGTTTAATAACAATTCGAATTTTTCAGATATAGGAATAATATTTTATGTTAGGAAAGAGCAGATAAAAAATAATCGATTGTTGAAAAAAACTAAAATTCTATTTTTTCTGCGTTAGGTCCCTTTCTTCGCGGACAGTCACATTTGAATTAGGTCAAAAACTGCATAGAGGTTTTAAGAAAAATTGGGTTTTTTTTTACGAAACACAAACGTAAAAATTCGCAAAGCTACTCGTAACTTCATAGAAATTTTTTCCAAAATAGAAAAACACGTGTTGCCTAGGGTTACCATCTGGGTCGGGTGAAAAACCAGGACGTTAACAAATTTTCAAGCGATCCGTGAAAAAAAGGTAATCATTATTGGAAATGGTATAAATATTGTATTTTTCTTATACCCTCACAGCAAGGGATATCGGTGGAATATCCCATTTATCTCCCACGATATCGCAGGTATATATGTTAGTAATTTCTTAGATTAGTAATGGTGTTAAAGCGATGTTGTTTGTCTGAGTAATATAAGTTTTTAAAATTAAAAAACATGTAGATGGTGAAAGAAACTGACATACTTCAGACCAAAAGTAGATTTTGATGTTGTAAATCCTTTATTTCTGCCAACGTTTCGAAAACTTTGTCGTTTTCCTCTTCAGGACGTATAATTAAATTTCAAAGTTCGTCAAATTAATCCGTCAATTATTATAAAAAACCATCTTCCTCCTCACATCTCTATAAATATGAAATAATAATTAGTTTTTGTAAATATAATTTGAATATTGAATAATTTCTTTGAAAGAAATTAAAGAATTCTTTTGGTCATCCGTTCATATGTTGATAATGACTTTTGTTCCAAAAATAAGTAAAAGCGTCGATACACATTGCTGACGTTACGACACGGCTTTGTGTCTTTCTCTAGGCTGTAAATGTAGAATACAATTAATTTTTGGTGAAGTCAAGCTGCAGAGGTATAAACTGTCATTACTAGTTAAGAGTCAAAATAACGTCAGAAGTTTAGAAAATTATTTGTTTATAACCCAGGAAAAAAGAACCCATTGAAAAGGCAACTCCGTGAATTGCGAATCTGTCATTTGCAGATCGAGATTTTTAAAAGTGAATTGGTTTGTGACTATGTGAATCGGTCAGTTTCTCGAATGATAGATTAAGAGAAATCATACGCAAGGCTACTAGATTTGTTTTGCTATTTTATTTCTAGAGGATGTGAAGGCTTTTATATCTAATAAGTCTGTCAAATAAATAATAACGAGTGAAATTCTTTTAAAAACCAATCGGCGGCAATCTGGAATTCCAGTGACGGATACGCTATTCAAACGACTTCGAAACCCATTCAAAGCAAGTGAATGGATTTTTGTTTCCTGGGAACTTCATGCGCAAAAGAAGCGGAGGTTAAAATCCTTAATGTTCTACATTTTATTTAAAAAACGAGGACAGACAAACGAACGAGAACAAAAACTTTTCAAATTGTAGATTTGTTTTTGACGGACATAAAAAAACGCAGGCATATCCCAGGAAATTCCAGGGACATCACGAATGATATCCTACGGGGCGGAAATCTCGATATCCTTGGAATGTCCCAAAGATATCACAGAATATGTTGAGGATATCCCATTAATGTCCCAATTTTTAAAGTCCGGGATATCTCAAATTCCATAATTCGGGACATCCTAGGATATTCTTACGATGTCCCGTATTTAAAATGCAGGATATGCCAAGGATGTCCCCAAGATGTTACAAGATATCCTAATAATATAATTTTTTATAATATAAAAAAATTCATTTATGTACCCTTTGCAAATAATTTATACTCACTGTGCTTTGAATAAACAAGCTCAGCATTATTTAAAAAATATATATATTTTCCCGGAACTACAAAAAATAAAAATCGAAGATAGTATGCCATACCTTTTTAGTCTAGTCTTTTACAGCACTTATGACATTTTGTTGACCGTATATTTGAAATTTGGCAAAATAATGAGAAAAGGTAAACAAATTTTACATTAGTATGTATATGAAATTCAATGAATCATGCATGCAATCGGCTTTTTCTTCATTACAGTTAACTTAACCTCAAAAGTGCACAAAATGTATAAATGTATATTTTAATGAATGTTTACAATGGAAATCAAATCATTAGTCACAAAAGTAATGAACAAACATTTTTATTCAGTAAAATGAAAAATAAAATTAATTAGTTAAAACACCAAATTTTTCATTAGTTTTATCCATTGCCACGCAGATATCCGCGGATATACATAATCTATAACATGTACCTGATACATGTAAAATATACATAAAAAATTTATTGAAAGCAATAAAATTGTTGTTCTTATATACTCTTTTTTATTTCTTGAATTTTTAATCCCCTAGTAGTAATTAATTAGAATATAAGCAGAATTTTTTATTATAATATCGGGATATTCGTGGGACATTTTACTATAGTATTGGGATATCCTGTGGACATTCCGTGCGGGATATCGTCAGGATATCCTGTCACGATATCCTCAGGAGCGGAAATCTCGATATCCCTGGAATATGCCACGGATATCCCGGGAGATTTATGAGACATTTTTCAGGATATCACATATCCTGCCGAGATATCCTAGGGATATGCCAAGGATATCATTTTGTTGTGAGGGTAATTATTGCTGTTTGATAATTTAATTATCTATTTATTAATATAATTATAATTTTTAATTATTAAAGTTATAAATTATTGTATTTATAAATAAATACATGTACACCGAAGCACTATACAGGTGTACAAAGTACTCAAGCGCTAATATTTAGCTTCGCTACTAATTTTATGCAACATATTTGCGTTTTTCGGCTTGAGTGAATATTCGTAAAATTGCTTATAATTCAATTCGTTAAAATTGAATTTAATTGACATAAGTTCTAACACAGTTTTTACCGAAAGTCGGTTCCGTTCATCAGGCCATTGAGACTTAACCAATGAAAAAATTCTCTCACAATTGGCGTTATGTCCGGGGAATTTC
The DNA here is from genome assembly GCA_932178445.1 of Andricus quercusramuli. Lineage (NCBI taxonomy): Eukaryota > Metazoa > Arthropoda > Insecta > Hymenoptera > Cynipidae > Andricus > Andricus quercusramuli. The sequence continues at coordinate 90,751 of CAKNXH010058981.1, forward strand.
AGAATAAGCACCGATATTGCAACATGCATACTATCACGTCCGTTAATGCCGCCACAAAAAACTATATACTATACACTAGCGCTTTTCGCGCACAATTCGCATACTAAATTCAAAATTTAAGTAGCGCGCGTATTTCTATAAAGTCGGGTTTAGTATCATGCTGAAACATACAACTGCGGCTGTAGAAAAATAAAAATAGAAAATATTTGCCGTCAAAAATTTTGGTTTCGTAAAAAACCAGGACATTTTGCCAATTTTCAAGAAAAAAAACCAGGACACTAGGACAGACCTCGAAAGAAGAGGACATGTCCCGAAAAACCAGGACGGATGGTAACCCTAGTGTTGCCTAATAAATTTCCTCTGAAAAACAACATATGTCGACGCCGAGATATTCTGCTTCCGAGTGGGACCTGCCTGATTTGAATTGGTCTCGAGTTTCTTCTATAGAAGTAATTAAGAACACTTTATTTACTAGTATTTCATAATTCAAAGATTTTGCCTTTTCCTTGAGTTTGTTTTCTCCTAGCGAAGTACTTGTCAAACGCTTTCATGTTAGCTGTTGCTACACTGCGAAAGTTTTCTGTATGCATGGCAAGCAGATGAATTTTGTAAGCATTATAATCTGCATGTCTTCCAAGCATCCATAACACTGGAAGCACTCCATAGTTTTGACATCTATATAACCTGCCAAATGTAACAGCACTGATTTCCTGAAATGGTGATGAAACTTGGACTTTGACATTATCATCACAAGATTTGAAAATATGCTTGGCAACACATGCATAAGGACTAACCTCAACTCAAAGTTGTTGTTTGCTGTCAATCGTGAACCGGTCAAAAAAATTTTCTCTGACAATTTTAAATTGAATAAATACTGTAACCTTCAAATTCAATTTTCTCATTCTACTAATCAAATATTCATAGAGTTGCATCCTTTTTCGCTCTATAATGATACTTATTTTTTGATAGATGTTGTATAGAATTAAAATATATTTAGTTCTAATATTTGTTGAGTAAAATGTACGAATTGAATAATTTTAATCCAACATCCTTAGCATTTAAAAACCTCTCAATCACAGTAAAATCTTTTTTAGTTAAACAGAAATATTGCAGCATGTCTTGAATTGAATTTTTTAATACTTTAAAACAGCTTTTTAGCAATTTATTATTAAATATTCATTTAAAAAGAAAAAAGAAATTAAATTTAAATTTAAAAGTGCGCGCTAAGAAGGACTCCTGTATTCCGGTTGGCTCTACCAATCAGAAACGACGCTCACGTATCCCAACTTACCCTTGAAGTCTCCTTCCTCTTCTCTGCTTTTTAATCTTCCTGAGAGTTCAAGTTTCCCATCTCAAGGAACTCTATGGCCCTTTATGCAGCTACCTCTTCCGGCATTTCCACATCTTTCAATTCCTTTCACATTTCTTCTGGAGTCAACGCTGGAAAGTAATTACCATTTTCTGAACCGGCATTACCTTTCCTCGAAGATGCTACGTTCATGACCCCAAACAAATGGCGTATTGTCGGCCGGACCATTCGGCATTTTAAATTTGGATTGAAACCATTGCGTTCTCGAACTCTGGAGAACAACTACTCCACTGAGTCTAGTTGCATATCCTTGTACATAATTGAAATTTAGAATCAAGTGCAATCACATCTTTGAAAAGTTTCAAATGTTTTTCAAAGCTTCAAAACATTAGCCCGGGGAAATTAGCTTGAAAAAGGTCGATTTCCAGAAAAAAATATAAAGTTTTGTTTTCTTCATAATCATGTCGCTGAAGGCATTAGAAATGAATAACAAAAAAGCTCCCCATCGGATCAGCGCCGCATACACCCCTAGCCTCGAAAAACATTCATTAGACGGGTAGTAGCGCTGCCTTATGACTATTATATACGAAAGGGTGCGTCAGAGGACAAAAATGGATAGGTGTGAAAATATTTAGAATAGAATTTGCAATAAAAACGGTTCTATACACTTTTGCTATACAGGCCATAGGTAATGCGTTATCAGCTCCAGGAGGGGGGGGGGGGGATGTTGTGTGTTTTTGGACAAAAATGCATAGAAGAAAATTTGTAGAGCAGAAAATTTCCTTTTAGGACCAATACATTTTTTTACATTGCATCAATTTGGAAAGTCATAATTAATTTTTTTAAAGTGCACGTACCAGCACTGGGATCTTATTTCCACACTACCTATAAGGTAGAGTTTTTGGTATTTTTTTTATGGTTGATAAACGAAAGATTAAATCGCATGATAAGTGAAACTTGGGAGTGCCGATAAGAGGCTAGATTCGCGCTAGGCTAGACCAGTTCAGATTTTGGACGAGGGTACAGACCCATCTTTGGTGGGAGTGGCTTATACGTGGTGAACTCGTTTTTAAGGGTCCCAAGCATCCTCTACTGACGGAATAGACTCTTCTTCGCATACGGAACCTCATAAATACTACACCCTGTAGATTCAAGAAAGGGACCCTCTCTATCCACTCGTTCTACAGAGTAAGCAGTAAATATGCTGAAGTACTATGAGGCAGTTGTGTTTTGAAATTCATCATGGCTTCAACAAGTAAATGTTTTATATGCGAAAAAAGTTTGAGTGTAGGTGAGACAGTCGAAGTAAAAAGAGGAATTGATATTAATCGATATTTAAAAAGATCCAGGTAAGAATAATCCAGTTTTGCGTTCTGCTGAAATATTGAATTTCAAGGAAAAATGCCTTTCTTGTGGAGAAAATTGGGACCCTGGAGCAGAAAAAAAGAAAATGAAAAACCTACGTATACCCACGTACATGGTACGTAGTATACGTCTCAAAGATAAGATTTTAATGCATGCTACAAACCGGAAGGACGAATGGGTTGAGCAAGTTTCAAGACGGATAGACAGCGTATCATGCCTTGTAGCAGAAGATGCTCGTTACCATAAAAAATGTATGCTAAATTTACAAACATTCCATGCTTAACTAAGAAAAGAGGAAGATCTCAAGATCAAAATTTGATGTCTGCATTCGGTGAACTATGTTCCTTTATTGATGAGAGTGATGAATGTCAATTCACTCTTAAGGAATTGATGAGAAAAATTGAAGCGCACATGCCCGATGGATCATCAGTGGCAGACAAAGCATTAGAAGAAAAATTACTTACTACTTATGGGGATCAGGTAATATTTGCGAAAACTCGAGCCAAATCAGCAATTGTTTGCTTCCGTGGTTCGGGATTTACAGTCTTAAACAGTTGGCATACAAGTGGATTAGGCAATGAAAAACAAGAACGTATGAGAATTGTGACAGCAGCGGGACATATAGTACAAGAAGATATTTGAAGCACTCCATAAAATATAGCAGCTTACCCAGATGTCAAGGACTTTATGTATGAAGAAAATGCTTCAGTTGTACCCACATTGCGTAATTTTTTAGATACAGTTATCGTAGAAGATAAAAAAACCTATGCTGAAAAATTGAAAAAGTCTATAGCCATCGGTCATGCGATAACTGCAGCAACAAGACCTTGCTCATTTATTTCTTGCCTATTACTTTCTCTGACGGTATTTTTATTTAGAAAAGTTGCGTCAAAAAAATATTGTAAATGCAGTTGCAGCTTTGGGTTTCTGCTCAAGTTACAAGGATGTCGCGCTATTTGAAGCATCTGCTGTTAAATCTTGGAAACCTGATTTATACATAAATTCCTTCTTTCAATATATTTTTGACAACGCGGATTACAAAATAAAAAAATGAACTGAGAAAGGCACGTTTTATTCCATGGGTGGAATAAAATGCATAACTCCGACAAACAAGGGTATAGATCAATAAATTTGCAAATTGCGAAGTGTTCCTTCATCTAAAGAGATCGTAAGTACCGGACAAATGCCAATGCAAACATGTAAAGAAAAAATAAAAGCAGATTTAAATTCAATAAAATTAAGTAACGTGTATGATCCTAAAATTAAAAAAATAGCATCCCTTCAAGTACGAAGTACTACAAGGGACCGCACACTATATATTTCACCTGGCGCCATTTCGCGATCGCCTGTTCTCGGATTTGTATTCCTTCCCAGATGAGAGCGCCTCTTCAGAGAAACTTTGTAACTAAATTGTCGTCTGCTACTATGGGAATCGTAGTTCCTCAATTCGCCACATGTGGCGCTCTCATCTGGGAAGAAATAAAAATCCAACCACAGGCGATCGCGGTTGTGGGCTGTTTACCACCATCTCCGCCACAGGCGTGCGGTCTTTTTGTAGTACTTCGTGCCTTCAAGTCAAGATGCCCTTTGGTTGTTAGGAAGACATTTTAAGGCACATTCTCTTCCTTCATGGCAAGGATTTATGGAAATTCTGATATCTACTGGTTCGTACGTGCGATCACAGATTCTTGCATTACCTTTTGCAAATTTCCCTCTAAGCGAATACAGCACGGTAATCACTATTTTGAAATTTGCAAGTGAAGAATCCAAAAAATCCACGCAAGAGACTTGCTTTGTTACATTCGATTTACCGCTTTTGTATGAAAGCGAAGGATATTATTACTCCACTACAGGATGATCCCAACAATAGACTTTTCAACATTATTGTTAGATTTGTTGGCTTCCATCTCCTAATGTTATTTCTTGGAGCAATTGGATATATAATGGGAGGTAGTGAATTGGCAGATTTATGGTCTACGGTATTTGGTTCTTCATCTGTTTCTCAAATGCTCTCTGGGCATGCTTACGCGTGAGCCGTTCGGGCACATATGTTAACATAGTGTGCATTAGGAAAAATCATGCTTAATGAAATTCTTCTAGACAGCACTGCAAAAGAACATGTGCAAAAACTTCTTGAAGATTTTAAAAAATCGTCTCCAACTTTCGAGTCTGTAGAAAACGATGAGTATATTAAACAAAGCCACTAAAAGTTAATGAAACACATGAAAGTATTGCACGTAAATGGGAAAACAGCTCGACTGTGGTTGCAATATTTCGAGCTTGTAACTGTCGTATTGCGCTTTATTCAGGCAGAACGAATGGGGGATTGGAAGCTTTAATTAGACAGTATTAGAGCGATGCTGGCAATCTTTCATGCAAGTGGACATTTTTTGTATGCGAAGGCTTGTTAACTTTATCTCCAAGATATGGATTCGCTTCATCTCCGAATGACAGAACAGGAATTCCATAAATTTACCTCAGAGGGATTTTTCACAATCCGTCGTTCTGAAAATTTCTGGTGTGGAGTATGGTCTGACATGATCATCGAACAATCATTAATAAAACATATGAAAAGTATCGGAGGAATTGCTCACGGAAGAGGCTTTACACACAGCGTACTCAACAAATAGATTTTTGGCTCGCCAGTAGCTTACCACGTTTGCGAAAATCTGGAAAAGTTCTGTGGAATAAACAGTGGCAGCAGTTTTTAACATGTTGAACTAAGAGATTCGAGAATAAAGACGGACGAGAAACATATGGAGAAATTTGTGGAATGGTTTCAGCAGCATTCTTCCTTTACTTATTTAGAGGACCTTGTTTCACTATCAAGTGGTCTAGTTGCTACTGAAGCCATAAACTGCTATAAAGCAGTGCAAATTGGAGAAGAATTATTGAATGAAGCTGTCAAGGAATGAGAAATGTTTGCAAATTTCACTATAAAACGCTGCAATAAAGTGAAGAATATTTCTTCATTGAATTCCAGAATCAAAGTTGCAAATGATATCGTTCAGGTAGATACAACACAATTATTTCAAAGAATTATATGCACTGTAAGAGCGCAGAAGGATTTAAAGACGTGCCTTAATCACGAACTAGCCTCTTTTCCACTTTCCATCTTCGATGATAAAGGTTTGATGAGAAAGACAAAAAAGTCTGCGTTGTACGACATATTCGATACCCTCGAAGATAACGAAATAGATATTTTAGAATGCACATATGTCCTTGATGGTGGTAATTTAATTCACCGCGTAGTGTGGCCAAAGAAGGGCACTTTTGCAGATGTTTATACATCAAAGACTTGAAGATGAAGGATTTGAGACGCACGTTGCTACATATGATGCCTACGTGTTAATTTTTCAGACTGCTATAACACAGTTTGATTATAAGTCTGTTGTAGTCGGAAAAGATGTCGATCTTCTTGTTTTAATAATTACTCTCTCTCCAGCGGATTATAACGATTTTCATGTTTCGTCAAAATATTGCTAAGGTGAGTTAAAGGAGTTTGACTACTATTTCCAAAATTTTAACACACAATAGGTCAAATTTGTAATTTATATAGTGAGATTCTCTTGGTTCATGCAAAAATGAGTATTATAAATCCAACATGTAAAGTGTTAAATGTAAATTACATGTTTATTTAAAATTGCTTGTTTATCGGCAATCAATATATTATAATAAATTTCCCATAAGAAAACATAGGAAAATAATACGCTAATCTTCACTCACACAAAGATTCTGCAAACATTTAAAATACCTTTCTGGAGATACACAAAATCGAAATTATCAAATATAAAAAGATAATCAACAATTTAGCGGATCAATTCCAATTTGGTCAATGTATGACATATGAAAAAAATACCTAGTATACAATTTTTGAGAAAAATGTAGCGAGAAAGCCATAAAAACTTACTTTACGTGATGATCAAATTTCAATTGATATGCGATACGAAATACCTCAATGATGGCGCATCGATGACGATAAGGAATGATGCCTTCTTTCAAATTCGCATGACAGAACGAATAGAATTTGTACACACGACGAGAAGGTGCGAGAGTTTTCAGATGATCATTTTAAAGTGGAAAATCATCCTGAAGATCGCCTTTTGAATAAGAGTCGTGGTTCGCCGTTCAATCAAAATTGGAAGTTCGTCGTTCTGATCAATTATGCCGTTGATGGCGCCAACAAAAATGTTGATTCAATAGAACACATTAAACTGGGGCTTTTGCGTGCCCTGTTACCAAAAAATAAATCGGAACCCGCTTTACGTTAAGCACAATTACCTCTTTTCTCAAACTTCATACACTTATTGACGGCGATAACAATTTACTCTAATGATAATTGGTCGAGTGATAGCATACATTTCTACTAACCAAGAAAATTCTGATTCTTAAGTCTAACAGAATAATTACGCAAGTATCGTCGGCTCAGCGACGCGGGAACACAGTTTTAATTGCAATGTGTCGATCGCTTCAGGATAAATATATATTCTTTTTAAAATAAGGGAAAGGAAATGTTAAATCTCGACCTTATAGTTCGCAACGCTTGCAAAATTGTGGTTTTTTTGAAAAATTTCAAGGAATCGGTTGTATTTGCCTATGCATTCAGCGGGTATGATACTACGTCCCCTTTCTTTGGATACGGAAAACTAAAAACGACTACTTTGTTCAGGAAGGATATACTATTGGCAAAACTTGAAGATAGATTTGTTTCTTTTAACAAATCTGTGAGTCAGTCCAGTCATGCTGTCCTTTTGTCTAGACTTCCGCCTACTTCTGCCGCTGCTTGTCAACACTCTTATCGTGCTTTTCATCAAATTCAAATGTGGCGAGGGATAGAAGAGACAGAAGAGAGGGGTTGGAAAAATAATAGTAACAGCTTATCACCCGTTTACACCACAGAAGCACCAGTTCCAGCAAGCTTGATGAATTTGATTGTTTGCACATGCAAAATGGGGTGTGGAAAGCGATGTGGATGCGCAAAAGCTGGTCTACGATGTTCAGGCATGTGCCTCAACTGCCAAGGTCAAGGTTGTCTTAATGCAGAAGAAGGAATAACTGATGATGAAGAAGATTTAATTGAAGATTAGGCACAATATTATGAGCGAAATATTCATTCGCAAAGTAAAAACTTTTAAAATAAGCCCATGATACAATATGAAACTGGCACTGAGAATCTCTAAAATTTCATCAACAAAAGGAGATAATTTTTATTCCGAGTAATATTATCAACCAATGATAAGCGGAATAGGCCTACAGGGGAGACTACAATAAAAAAAAACTCATCAAAAACTCTACCTCAGGGGTGGTGTGGAAATTAGATCCCAGTGCTTGTACGTGCACTTTAAAAAAATATTAATTATGACTTTTCAAATTGGTGTAATAAAAAAAAATGTGTTGGTCCTAAAAGGAAATTTTCTGCTCTACAAATTTTCTTGTATGCATTTTTGTACAGTAAAAGTATATAGAACCTTTTTTCATTGCAAATTCTATTCTCAATATTTTCACCCCTATTCATTTTTGTCCTCCGACGCATCATTTCGTATATGATAGCCAAGAACCAGTGCTACTATCCGTATAAGGGATGTTTTCCAGGCTAGGGGTGTATGCAGCGCCGATCTGATGGGGAACTTTTTTGGTATTCATTTCTTATGCCGTCAGGAATATGATCGTGAAGAAAAAAAACGTCATCATTTTTTTCTGGAAAAAAGTCTAATTTCCCCGGACTAATTATGGATTTTTTCTTAGGAAGAGACCTTTTCAGTGGATTCGCCTCATCAACGTTACTGCTGTTGCATACCTTCAGAACGTCATTCACGCTTTTTGTGAATCAAATCGTCTTCTTTATCGTCCGTGTGACTCACTTAAGTGACCAAGAGTATTCCAAAAATCGTTGTATTTATCACCTACCCAACTATGATATACATCACTGAAAGCTACATACTCTCCGTCGATTACAAGTTCCTTGTATCTTTTCCATGCACTTATTAAGTTTTTGACTGCGTAACAAAAATCGTGTATGGCAAGGATTCTTTTATTCTTGTAATAAAAGAATGGATTTTCTGTAGTGACTCCCTGCTGCGTATAGGCTGATGTGTTTGGTTCTCCTTGGCCACATACGACTATTTTTACATCGACACATTCTGTGGCTTCATCGATGCACATTCCGATCAGAGTTACCAAATCTTTTGCGAGAATACCATTGTTAGGTAATACGTAGAAAACGAGTGCTTGCTATGGATTACAAGTATTTAAACTGTTCAAATTTATAGCAAAGCATTTATTTGCTCATTTTGCAGTACTGCTCAGTGATTCAAGGTCTTCAAACCCTTCGATTATGTCTTTCGAAGAATTTTACTGCAACTTTTCCATTATGTCCACCTCGTCGAACTTTGCAATACACTTTCCTGCACGTTCTGACATTTCTAGTGACTTTTTTTTTAAGTTTTCTAAAACTGGTTTTATAAAACCAGTAGTCAGTAGGGTTATTACAAGACACTTCTCAATAGTGCGGCTATGTGGTAGTTTGAAGCCATCTTGCCTAATTTTGTCAAATCCTGATGTTGAATAAAAATACTGTTTCCATGGCCAAATTCGACTCCTCTTCAGTCATCCAAAAATTTGTCGACATGAAGTTATACTTCATTTATATTTTTTTCTTCTAGCTCCTTCTTTGTCATCTGCGGCGCTGTTGGCTATGATGCTGCCACAAGACGCATATTTGCAATTGAAATGTCAATATTCAAGCTTTTCTTCAGACATATGCTATCTCTGTTCCAATAAGTTTTGATCCCCAATACTTGTATCCTTTTCTTTCGTTGCATTATCAGTATTATTTTGTTCAATTTTATCTTTTTCTATCACCGCACTATCTCTATTATTTTATTCGCTTCTATTTTTTTCTTTCACTATACGATCGCAATTATTTTGTTTATTTATATCCTTTTCTTTGGGTGCACTGTTACTCTTATTTTCTTCCTAGATTTCCTCAAGAAACAGCAGATACAGAGTAGATAATGGAATAATATTATTTATATATTTATATTAGTATTTATATTAGTATTTTCGTACAGCTTTTGCTGCAATAGAATCAAACATTTTTTTTCAAATTTCAATGAAGAAAACTGGCTAATAGTTATTTTTGAGAAAAGTGCGCAAAATAGGTGATTGCTTATGCTGCAAAATTCATACTCGCGCACAATCACCTATTTTGCGCACTTGTATCACAAATGACTATTCGCAATTTTTCTTAACTGAAAGGAGGTAGAGCTTCTCTAGTTATATTTCTCCACAGTTTACTATAAGCATTTGGTTCAGTCTGTGCATAAATTACGTGAGACGTTTTTCTTTTGTTTGAATAAAGAGGGGAATAAAATTGCTGTGAAGTTGAGAAGGACACAACGATATAAACAAAAGAAAAACGTCTCACGTAATTTATGGACGATCCCTTTCCGTGTCAGTCTCTATTTCGGTTTCTATTTCTTGTTGAGTTAAGTTCTTATTCGGGGTAACGTCAGCATTTGACGTGGATTATTCTAAAATATCATTTACTGGAAAGAGTGTAGATAAACAATCTGCAACTTTATTTTTTTTTTCGTTTCACATATTTTATTTCATACTCGTATTCTTCCAATCAAAGTCTCCAAAGAAGAAGTCTTGAACTGGGATCTTTAACGCTGTGTAGCCAGATCAAAGCCCTGTGGTCCGTCTGAATTTTAAATTTTTTACCAAGAAGATGTTGTCATATTCTTTTAAGGGCCCAAACTATTGCCGGGAGTTATTTTTCGCTAGTTCTGTGATTTTATTCAGCTTTGTTTAAAGTTTTGGAAGCGAGAAGACAAGGATGTCCGTCTTGAGATAATACGGCTGCTAATTCTAGATTTAAAACGTTTGTAGTAAGTGTGAATTGCTGGTCAAAATCGGTAAAACTAAGAACTGGTGCTGATATTAAAGCTGATTTGAAATCAAAGAATGCTTCCTTACTGTCAGGTGTCCAATCAGACAGTTTCTCTATGAGTTAATTTAGTTAAAGGTCAGGCTATACTAGAGAAGTTCTCTATGAATTTCTTATTGTAACCGACCAGTCCAAGGAGTGATTGTACTCATACATCTTTTAATGTGATTCATTTCTTCAAGTCTTGATTTGCTTGAATTTCACGAGGGATGGGTTTAACTACTTCTGCTGTTATGAGATGTCCTAAATATAAAAGTTCAAGTTTCAAGAATTCGCATTTTGTTGGATCGAGGCGTAGTCCTAATTCTCTAATCCTTTAGAAGACTAATTGTAAGTTCTTATTGTGTTCCTCAAGAGTACTGCCAAAGACAACAATGTCATCGATGTATACGAAATAATTCTTTCCGTTTAGGCCTCGAAAAGCGTTGTCCATAATACGTTGAAATGTTGCAGGGGCATTCTTTAGACTTTAGACCGAAAGACATTCTGTTGTACTCGAAATGTGCTCTGTCTGTAGATAATGCAGTTACCCTTTTGCTTGCTTCGGCCATTTCAATTTGGTGAAAGCCAGCACTAAGGTGAAGGGATGAAAAGAAGTTTTTCTGTTTCTTTTTCGACAAACTCTTTGTGTTTTTGTGGAAGCTTATGGGATCTGAGGTTGATACATGGAGAAAAATAGTTCGAGAAACTTTACTAAACTCAGTTGGGTAAACTTGGGACATATGGACACTTCGATGAAGTTTCATTGCTAGTTCGGTAAAAAGAAATTCGGTGATACTTCATTCACAAACATGAAAGTGTCACAAATTGATTCGAATATCTTCCGAACTGTACTTTAATTAATACTGTACAGAAAAGGCATGAAGGAATGACGGAAGCTCGAGAAACTTTAACTGACAGTTTGGTAAACCGTAAGCTTCTATGAATAAAAAAAAAAACTCTTATACACAGTGAACAGCATACACTTATACACATTAGTCAGTTACAGCCAACCAGAAGACAATTTCGTCACAAATACACTCACGACACCTAACTAGTAATAATTATGATGTTAAAATTTCTGTCTACTGGTCGTTTGAATATTTTTATTAAAATATTGATTTTTTTAATTGTGAAAAAAATGCTCTCTAGCTCCGCTGGGATTTTAAGGGAATCATTAAAATTGCATAATTTGAAGTTTACTTGACCTTACATTTGCAAACTTTACTCAACTAACATGAAATTTTATGCAATTTTTCCTCAATGTATGACAGAATAGTTTTTAATAATTACACCACGGGCATTAATGTTTACTTTTGAAAATATTTACTGTACATTTGGAAACTTTAATCTGCGCTAATAAAGTTTACCGAACTGCCATGTATTACCTAACCTTTTGCACGTCACAAATTGTTACAATAATATCAAACATTCTCCTTTTGGCCCATATATCCCAATTGTACTCAAAAGTTTGGTAAAGTTTCCTAACCAAATTTTCTCCGTGTAATTTTACCTGTATTCAATATAATTTCATGCCTTATTAGATCGGTATATGGGAGTGGTTCAGAGTCGAACAAAAAGATTTCTGGATTTTAAACAATTATATTTTGCATTTTTTTTTAATGGGGGCTTCCAACTGTTTGATACGGATGTTTTGAAGAGCTTCTGTATTATAATTGTTGAAATCCTTTAGTTCTTTATTCACTTTTTCTGAGATCTTCACGTCTCGGGAAGTTATTTTAGAAATTCTGGTATAATTAATGTCTGTAGGTAATTCTAATGGTTGTTCTAAATAAATAAAAATAGGTGAATCAATTTTGTTGTTATTAATACTGTATATACCATCAGGAATAAGTTCGTTATTCTCTATCCAGATGTTTTGATTGGAATTTTCTACCTGAATTCTGCATATTTGCGATGTCGAATTTCCAATAAACTTTCCGTCACAATGCAAGTGTAACTTGTGTTTTTCAATTATTAAAAATTCGTCTGTTATAGCATGCCTACTGTATTTCTTGAAATATTGTATACCAATTATTCCATCTTCAGACAGGGACAAGTTTTCTTTTATAATGTGTAATAATTGGTTTTTTTTTTCTTTCAAAATATTCAGTGTACTCAGCGTGGGTCGAGTCGTGAGTCGCTTCCCATTACAAATTTTGTATAGCATTTGAACCGTTTGTTGGTACACGAGTTTTGTGTTTGATTAAGTTTATCGCTGCTTCACTATCCACAAGAAATCTGTATTCCTTTCCTCCTCTTCTTCCTCGCACAGACTTGTGTCGATCAGAAACTGCTGACACACGGCTGAGTCCTCGTAATCATTTCCCTCCAGTACGTGTCTCACGGGAGGTGCTCTCTTCTGATGTTGACCTTGCGGAAAATTGTTAGCTATGCATTGGACTATTAGTATTTCTTAGTTACGCATGTTATTAGCTGCCCTAATTTTCCACACTTAAAACACTTCATATTTGTTTTGTCTGTTAATGGTAAAGTGGAATTCTTACCCGGATTGGTATTGGCCGATGTTCGTGGTAGTGGCGTGGGTCGTGGAAAGTTCTGCATAGCCGGTTTACTCGTAGGCGTTCGGATTCGGACCGGTGATGACTCTTTTATCCACATCTCTGTTTTACTTGCGTAGCTCTGGGCTTCGGTTAAAGTTAAACATCTTAGTAGTCAAATCTGCAGTCCTATCTCCCTTTTAAGGTTTAATAGATATCGGTTAATTGCTTCCTTCCTATTCCTCTAATTTTATTATTATAATAAATTTAAATTTTAAAGATTTTTCGGGTTTCAATCGTGTGCGAAACTATGAATGTTGCCGACGTTTCGTGAACATTGCAGTTCACTTCTTCAGGGCTGACCTGAAACTGAAGTTTCAGGTTATGTTGTTGTTATATATCTTCTCTACGGTGCCTGTGATTGGCCAGAGCGCCCCATGGTGGGGACTGGTTGAACTTGATTGGCTAATCAAGTCTTTTTTTTTTAAAACCCGGGAGGACGGAAAGCCAAATCAGATTGGTATTATATCCATTGTCCCTATTGATGTTATTAGGGTGTTTCAAGATTTCAATTGTTTCTCTATGTTTTCTTGGAAATTTATTGTACGTTTTTGCGATGACGGTTGTTTTATCAAATAAAATACTATGTCCTGTTTCGATATGATGCTCAGCTATTGCTGATTGCGTGAAATGTTTTAGCCTGACTTTACTCTCATGTTCCTTTACACGTTGACTTACCGCCCTCCCGGTGTCTTCAATGTATACTTTACCACAAGAACAAGGGATTTTATATACTCCCGGATCACTGAAAGGTTCCTTTTTATCTTTAGGGTTGTTTAGAAGTTGTCCTATTTTCGCAGGTGGTTTAAATATAGTTTGGATGTTGTATTTGTTGAGAATTTTTCCTATTTGTTCCGTGATACCTTGAATGTAGGGTAGGATGGTGGTTGTTTTTCTCTCTCTTTCTTTAGTAGGTTGTGTTGGCTTGTTTTCTTGAGTATATTTTTTATTGCTTTATTAATTTGTTTGTTTGTGTAATCGTTTTGTATTAGGATTTGTTTAAAGTTTTGTAATTCCTTTTGTAAGTTATCTTTATCTGTTATGGAGACAGCTCTGTATACAAGGGAATTGATGACCGATTGCTTTTGAGATGGGTGGTGGTGGCAGGAGGCATGCAGGTATCTGTTTGTATGCGTGAGTTTTCTGTAAACTTCATGTCCTAATGTGTTATCGGATCTTTTATAAACTAGTACGTCCAAGAAAGTTTATTTTCCGTTTTGTTCAATTTCCATAGTGAACTGGATATCAGGGTGTTTTATTTTTATTATTATTTAATTTTTTAATTTTTAATTTTATTATTATTATATAATATATTATTATAGACGAATAGGAGGAAGCGACATTACGACCAACCGCGGAAATCAGGCACCTCCTGAGAGATAATAGCGATTTCAAGGCAAGGAGGAACATTAACATCCAGGTCGCTTCTAACCCCCAAGATGTGGATGAAATGGATTCCTTCCTTCGAGAGGATATCTCGTAGGAGTCCGACCTATGGACTACCAATTTTTCAGTTTATGGTGGAGCGAGATCTTTGGCTGATTTAAATCGAAGGCTAAAACCGACGATGTATCAAAAGACCAAAAGACGCTTGCATCAACTGAACAAGAAGATTGGTTGCACAAGACAGAATGCGTCCCGTATTCAGTGTGTGATTGACTACATGATATCTGGTAAGCCATTCACGGAAAGGTTCCGATAGTTCGCTCATGAACTGAGGATATACCATTATACACTGAACGAGTCAAAGCTGCTGACAATCAAACAGCACTATGTTGACAAAATACGGGTGTTATCTAACGCAAGGAGGACAATACAGAAGAGAAAGAGGGATGGGTCCGGGAGCATCAACAGTTTCTCGCTTATCCATCGCGTCTTTTCAGCGATCTGCCGAAGTCCCTGCCGAGGCAGAGACGTTTTGATGAGAGGTTCACAAGATCCCATCACGTAAATTGAATGAAGACACTGAGAATATCATCCGCTTCAAGGCAGGAAGAACATTTCCACTGCAGTACCAGATGGCATTAAGAACTTCTGGTGAAAAAAGTTTACTTCTCCACAACAAAATCTGACCCGCGTGTTCACCTCGTATTTTGAGTCGGAGACGCCCACTCTGTAGTGGCTGGTATTAGGACGCACTATTATCTTACCGAAGAAAGGCGACTTGTTCAATCCGAAAGTTACAGGCCAATAACTTGTTTGAACACGCTGTATAAAATCTTTATAGCTATGCCGCAGGACAGGATTGTTCGAGGAATTGAACCTGTGTGGAGAGGGATGTATAAAGAGCGTAGCTCGGAAAAAGGTGTAGTAGGCTGCCCAGAGAACCTGCTAATCGACAGGTGCGTCTGCAAAGATGCTCTACAGAAATGGAGAAGATCAGTCCTTGTTGAAGGAGCAAACTTTTCTTTTTTTTCAGATCATCAGGACTTAATTCAGGTACAGAGGGTTTCATTTTCACATGCCAGGACGGTGTCATTTCCACCTTCGTATACCGTGATCGCATTTTACGTCAAGAAGCACACGCTGAGTACGTAGAACACATATTATCCAGGTGTCTTACTCACGCAGGAACGACGTATCTTTGCAGACATAATGCGGCCCTGAGAGTGCTTTATTACCACTGTCGCGCTTACGGTGTTGGCTGGGACCCTGCTCTGCCGAACGGTCTGAAGGAGATGGAGTTAATTGTCCAGAACAAGAAGTGCCAAATTTTCTGGAACTACGATTTCCAAACAGCAGTCTTCATTGCACACTCGATGCCTGACATCGTTCCCCAAAACTTCGAGAAACGAACTATATTCGTTATCGAATTTTCGGCTCCAGCTGACTACAGCATCACTGCCAAGGAGGAGGAAAAGGAGGAGAGGTATTAGGACATCAGAAGAGAGTTGCAACGACTGTACCCAAAATATTCAGTTGAAGTAATTGTCCTTGTGATCGGTGCTCTCGAAGGTGCGAAACTATCACTGGTTCGTAATCTTAAAGTCAAACCCGCGTGCCAAAAACATGCTAAGGCACTTGCGAGATGGATGCAGAAAGCTGTCATCCTTGGGTCACTTTGTGTCCTCAGGATACACGAGGGTTTCCCCGGCCTGGCGTGAATTTATCGTGCCTGGTAACCATGCATCGCACGATAGTGAGACGTGGCCACAGGTGTGATTAATCGCGGTTCTACTGGAAGCCGGTGTCATTTTCAAAGATGGCAGATGGCAGTTTGATTCACTAGTGATGAGTGTGCTATTGTATGGGGTAGAGGTGTGGGGGTGGAAGGAAAGTGAAGAGGTAAATAGAACGCAGGAGGGGTATGTAAAGTGGACCCTGGGGTTGGCAAGGAACACGCTTAATTATATTGTCAGGAGGGAGACGGGGAGAACGAGTGTAGGAATTCTAGCAGGGAGCCGGGCGTGTAAATATGAGGAGAAATTTTTGGAAGAGGGGGGAAGTAGGCTGGTTAGGGAGTGTTGGTGGGAGAAGGAGAACAGGGGAGGGGGTGGGAAGATGGAGGTGGAGAGGGAACGGTATTTTAGAATGAATGGATTGCAGATGGATGAAGTGAGAAGGATGCACGAGGAAGGAAGGAAGGTTTATGAATTGGTTAAGCAAAACAGCATGGAGAGAGAGAAGACAGAAGGGGAAGAGAGAATAAGAGAGTCAAGATTTAACGGGAACTATGTGTGGATTATGCCAAGGGCAAGAGCGCAATATTTGTGTGTGAAAGGAGAGACAGCAAGTCAGGAACTTATAGCGAGGATGAGGTGTGGGTGTATGGATGGTTTCAATAGGTTTTGGCTCTCTCGAGAGAAGAGGATGTGTGAACTGTGCGGAAAGGGGGATGCAAGAGTGGAGCACTGGCTGGAGGAGTGCGGGGAGGTGGAAAGAAGTGAGATAAGCATGGAGGCATTGTTGCATGAAAAGGGGGAAAAAAGGGCAGTAGCATGGGTGAAGGGAGTGGTGGGTAAGATGGAGATGAAGAGAAGGAAGGAGGAAGAGGAGTGGAGAAGGAAAGATTGTAAATAGGGGAGAAAGTAATAGGTATTAGCTGCGAAAGCAGAGGTTGGCAAGCGAGGCAATGCGAAAAAGTAGGGACATGCGAGCGAGGCGAGGCGAAGCGAAGAAGGCAAGGCGATGCGAGCGTGCGGCTTAGAGATAAGGAATGGATGGATGTTAGTTTTTAAGGGTTAGTTTTAAGGAAATTCTGTAAAAAATGGATGTGTAAGCAAGTCAATTTTTTAAGGCCAGCAGGCTGAAAAATAAACGTTTATCTATCTATATGGGCGCTTCCACGAAAAGTGTCATTTTTCTGTCACCGTGATATTATACGCAAACCAACACTAAAAATACAAGTTGTATTACATAAAAATTTACAGTCAGCCTCCCTGAAATAGAAACGAAAGCTTACAGTAATTACAGAAACGCACCTAAGAAGATACAACATATAACAGTTCGAAAAAATCCCAAAAATATACCTGTGTAATATTTGTCACCAGCTGCAAATTGATTGCTTTGCATGCTCGCAGCTTTCGCGCGCAATGTTTGAAAATTCTGAGAAAAATCATGCTAGTTCAGTGGAGTATAGGCTACTGAAATTTCACGGACTTAACATTGTGCTTCGATTTATAACTCAGCAAGAAAATCTCAAAGTCTTGTCACGGCTTTTACAATTCAAATGTCCGCTCCAAGGTCTGTAGTTGTGGAAAGTGCGCGCAACTACCCAGGCCAGACATATGTTAATTTTTTATTAGATTGTGGTAGCCAGTAGACGCCATATAAAGGAAAAAGATGTGCTCCTAAAATTATTATCGAAGTATCATACATTCAAATATCGAAAATTTTGAATTTAGCGAAAAAATGTCCACTCCATCATCGTACTTTACTCCAAGAATACTTGAAGCACACTCTTCTATGCTTAAGGAAATTAAGCAGTATGTTGGGGCGAAGAAGTTTACCATGGATGAAGTTAATATCGCAGTGCACGCAAAAGTTATGCCCAATTTAAGGCTAAAAATTTCCACTCCAAAATTTCAGCGAAAATGTCCACTCCAGCGCCAGCAGCTGTGAAAATAGCGCGCATCAAGATAGGATTAAAGTTTTTTTTGACTTTGCTGTATTTCAGTGGCCAAAAAACGTCCCCGCAAGGAAAATTATGTGCCTCAAAAATCACGTGCACTTCGTGAAAATCAAACTCGAAATTTGTATATAAATGGATTTTCTTCAAAAGTTACACGTCAACAAAAAAATGTTGTATCACAAAAAAGTTCTGTTTTAATGAAAGGAATAACTTTTATCTGAAACTTTTTTCCAAGAATTTAGAATGTTTTGAAATATTACAAAAAATTGTCAAATATTGGAAAAATATTACTTGTTTCCATTGAGTTACTCCTCTGAAATTAATTTTTGGACAGAAAGGTTTGCCTATTTAAGAGGCCCAACGTTTTTCGCAAACTAACATCATATTAGTTAAAATAAAAAATCAATTTTATATCAAATTTTTGGCAAGTAAATCTGTCATTACTATAATAAGTTAACCCTTTTCTAACAAATCGAATTGGAGAAGAGTTCAAAAAAATATTTTTAATTTTCCTTGAAAGTATTAAATTAAAAATAGTTTTATAATAATGAAAAAATATATTTGATACAATTTTGAAATTACTTTCAATACGAAAATTGAATGAAACGTTAAACATCATTTCATTTGCTTGCTTTATTGAAAGTAAATTTTTCATAATGCATCTTGATATAATTTCCAATACATTTTCAAAACTTTTTCTCGGATGAACCCGGTTTTTCTTCATAGCCACGGACTAACTCAAGTGACTGATGAGATGAGGATGTTATAAGTTACTTTACTACGATGTTTGGAATAATTTAGGATGATGTTGTAGGTACAAAATTAGGAACATGGTGTAGTTTGCAGTTTGTCTTTGCCGCTGTTATCATTACGCAGCAGCCGTGAGTGCTGAAGGTGACAACAATCGCCTTATTATTATTATTATTATTATTATTATTATTATTAGTATTATTATGCCATTAAGCCATTTCCCTTTCAGGGTAGGCGTGACTTGCTCGGTTGGAAAATAGTGAATAGGTATATAGGTATAAAGTAGGTCGGTATATGTATATATGGTATATAGGTATATAGGTGTGAGGTATAGATGTTTTAGATTGATCTGAAATTCTCGTGCTATTTATTTAAATGACACGTTCATTCCGCAACACTGCTCCGACCCAGGTTGCTGATCAATATCTCTAGCGATTACCCCAAGTGAGGAGCCTCACAAAGTTCTTATGCATGGTTCTCCACTTGGGCCCATTAGTATCCTAGGTCTTTGTTTCAGGCATCATTCACTCTATTGTCACTCTGTTTACAAACTATTTGTCGCCACACTTTTCTGTTCTGGCATACTACTCTAGCTTCCTTCACGTCCATGCATTTTTTCATGCAAGCTCTTGTGTTTCTATGGCTTTCTATGTCTCTTCAGATTAGGGTCTCATTCACAGATTCTAACCATTCTTTCGGCGGTCTACCTCTGGGCATTCTGCCATTTA
>CAKNXH010058982.1:0-16145 GCA_932178445.1 Andricus quercusramuli
TTTATCTTTCGCGAAGATAAATTTTATCTTTGAGTAGATAAACGTGCTGCAGCAATTTTATCCGATTTTAAGATAAAATTTATTCTTGGGATTTACTGTGTAGAATCCCGCATCAACAGTATGTACGTAAATCATAGACATTTTTCTGCATCGGAAAAAACCCAGGTTTTTTCCTCAATTTCTGAACTTACTGAAAAGGGAGTCGTAGTAGAATGTACTCCTTCGGAAGGCCAATTCCTTTCGCCTATTTTTCTAGTTCCGAAACCCGACGGTTCGAATAGGTTTATTTTGAACTTGAAAAAACTAAACGAATTTGTTCACACAGAACATTTTAAATTGGAAGATCACAAAACTGTGACTAGATTAATGAGTAAGGATTGCTTGATGGTGACTTTAGATTTAAAAGATGCTTTTAACACAATCTCGGTCGACGTAAGTCATAGAACATATCTAAGATTTTAATTTGATGGTAAACTTTACGAATTTTCTTGTGTACCTTTTGGCCTTTGCACGGCCCCTTACATTTTCACGAAGCTTTTAAGGCCAATAGTGTCCTATCTCAGAAATTCGGGGTTTCTTTCAGTTATTTATCTTGATGATTTTTTACTGCTTGGTCAAACGCACTCCCAATGCTTTAAAAATCTCAGAAAAACTCGTGAATTGCTACAAAGGTTAGGGTTTTTAATCAACGAGAAAATCAGATTCAAAAATTTAAAAAATTAACAAAATGTAAAATTCGAGACTTTGCCAAGTTTATCTGTTCCATCGTATCTTGTTGTCCTGCTTTATCTTACAGTTGGTTGTATACAAAAGATTTTGAGAGACAGAAGAATCGCGCGCTTTTTCATAAAAAAGGCAATTTTGATGCTCAAATCATCTTAAGATTAAATAAAAACGACCTATTATGGTGGGAAAATAATATACTGTCGGGTTTTAAATCTCTAAGAAACATCGAATTTGTTATTGAAATTTTCACAGATGCTTCCCTTACTGGTTGGGGTGCTGTCTGCGGTTCTGAGAAAGTTCACGGTTTTTGGACTCAAGATGAGCATGAACTTAATATAAATGCATTAGAATTAAAGGCTGCTCTCTTTGGCCTTCACTGCTTTACAAGAAATTTAAATTCTTGTGATGTTCTATTACGAATAGATAATACAACAGCTATCTGTTACATTAAAAAAATGAGAGGAATTCAGCATGTTCATTTAAACAAGACAGCTAGAGAAATTTGGAAATGGTGCGAGGAACGAAATATTTTCATATTTGCTTCTTATATTAGCTCCAAAGAAAATTTCGAGGCAGACCTCGAATCTCGGAAATTATTGCCAGAAACTGAATACAAATTAGTTGATTTTGCCTTTAGAAAAATAACTAAACAATTTGGAAAACCAAATATTGATTTATTTGCTGGCCGAACAAATAATAAATGTGTGTCTTATGTATCGTGGAAAAAGGATCCTGGTTCTGTAGCAGCAGATGCTTTTACTTTGTCTTGGAAAAAATACTTCTTCTATGCTTTTCCACCTTTTGCAATTATTCTAAAGGTCCTCATCAAAATAAAATCTGAGGAATCTGAGGGTATTGTAATTATTCCAGACTGGCCTACTCAGCATTGGTACTCTGTTTTTCAATCAATGCTGATCCAAGAACCAATTTATTTTGAGCCAAAAATGAATCTCCTACTTTCTTGTAATAGGGAACCACATCCACTTTGGAAACACCTTACCCTGGTGGCAGGGAGGTTGTCCGGCAAGCATTGAGGGGAAAAGGAATTCCAGAGATTCTCAAATTTCTTACTCAAGAGTACGAAAAAGGTTCTTCGTATAGTACAATCAACTGTACTAGGTCTGCGTTGTCATTGATTACAGATTCTCGAATCACCGACGATGAGTGAATACAAAGGTTTTTTAAAGGAATTTCGAGATTAAGACCAGCTCGCCCCAGATACGACCACACCTGGAATCCGCAGGTGGTTTTAAATTATTCTTCTTCCAAACCGACTAATGAAGACTTGAATTTTCAAGATTTATCTAAAAAGCTTGTGACGCTCTTAGCTCTCACCACAAGTCATAGAATGCAAACCTTTGCTTCTATTGAAATCAGTAACATGAAAAAGACTCCAACTTTAATTGAGATTAGAATTACAGATCAGATAAAAACGTCGGGTCGCAATAAAGCGCAACCGATTTTACTTTTACCATATTATCCAGACAAGAAACTGTGTCCTGCGTCAGCTCTTGAATCTTACTTGGAAGCTTCGAAGTCTTTACGAAAATCCAGTGGCAAAATGTTTATCTCTACCATAAAACCTCATCAAGACGTCTCATCGCATACACTGAGTCATTGGGTTAAGGATATCTTAACGAAGAGCGGAATCGACACAGAAATCTTTTCTGCGCATAGTACGCGACATGCAGCTACTTCTACTGCTGAGAATCTTGGAGTTGATTTGGATTTGATTAGAAAGACAGCTGGCTGAACTAAGAATTCAAACACGTTTGCTAGATTTTACGATTGTCCTATCGTAGAAAATAGCCTATTTTTAATATTTCTCCATTGTAACAAATAAAATAGGTTGCCGTACATCTTGTTGCTTTCAACATCTACCATTTGATCTTGAGGAGGAGACGCGAAATACAATTTATTGATTGAACAAACTTACCTGTAAGTGAAGTTCGATCCTAATTGTATGAGCGTCTCCTCCGAATAGATCAAACCCACCCTGTTTTAAACACCCATCATCTAATTTCAATTAGATCCCTAGTTAATACGGCAACACTTTCAATAAATGAAGAGGCTCGCGTATCGCAGAACAGCAGAGGAACGCGCGCCATATTTTCTTTATTTAACTTTGAAAATCGTGGTCGGACTGACCGGAAGTAGGGGGACTACCATTTGATCTTGAGGAGGAGACGCGAAATACAATTAGGATCGAACTTCATTTACAGGTAAGTTCGTTCAATCAATAAATTTTCGGCTGAAAAAAAAACATTTTCAACCAAAATGGAATAGTTAAGTTTTCGGTTAAAAAAATTAATTTCCAATCAAAAAAAAGCGAAATTTTTAATAGAATAGTTGAATTTTCAGCCAGAGAGAGTAATTTTTCAACCAAAGTAATGAATCTTCAATCAAAAAACTTACTTTTCAACAAAGTAGTATAACATTGAAGCAAAAAAGATTAATTTTCAGCTAAAAATTGAATATTTGATATTCCAACCAAAAAAGATTTGTAATATTTTAATGTCAGATATAAAAGAGTCGAATTTAACCAAAAAATACGAACTTTGAATAAGATACTCAATTTGAAGTTCTAAAATTAATTTTTAGCAATAAAATTTTCTTCAATAAAATTGTTCAATTTCTATAGGAAGAAATGAAGTTTCAACTAAAAATAATGTGTACAAAAACAAGCAATAGTTCAATTTTCAGTTAAAAATAATGTTGAACCAAAAGAAGGAGGTTTGAACAAAGTAATTAAATTTTCATCCAAAAATAATGAATTTTTGAACAAAACGATAAATTTGCAAATAAGAACACTAGTGTTTTCACCAAGAAGCCGAATTTTCGAATAAAAAATTAATTTTTCACAGGAAAAAGTTTTAACAAAGTAGTTGAATTCCAAACCAAAGAAATAAATTTTCAACCAAAATGAATTAGTTTTCAAACAAGAAGGATAATTTTCTAAAAAAGTCAATTTTCAAATGCACAGTCGAGGTTTCAAGTAAAAGATTAATGTTCAAGAAGAGATGAACGAATTTTTATGAATTAGTTACATTTTGAACCGAAAAATGATTTTTGGATTCATAATATACTTTTTTGCGAAAAAAATATGTCGCACAGTAGAGTAGTATACATGAAATTTTGAAAATTTTAGATATCTTAGAAATCTTAGAAATTTTGATCAGCTTACCAATTTTAATAATTCTTTAAATTTCAGATACTTTACACATCTTGGAAGTTTTCGTAATTTTAGAAATTTTAAAAATTTTAAATGTTTAAATAAATTTTGAAATTTTTATAAATTTCGAACATTTTAGAAATTTCATAAATTTGGTAGTTTAAAAGTTTTTGAACATTTGTGAAATTCTGATAATTTTAGAAATTCGAAAAATTTTAGAAATTTAAAAATTTTGTGCGTTTTAGAAAATTGACCATTCTATAAAATCAAGAAATTTTTATGATTTTTAGAATTTAGGAAATTTTTATAATTTCAGAAATTCTGAACATTTTATAAATGTGGAATATGTTACACATTCATAGGAATGAAAAAGGGCTGAAAGCATGCGTGTCTTCAAAAAATTTGATTTTCTGACAAATCTTGTAGGATGTCTGACAGATCATATTACATTCAAGTAGACGGCTGACCAAAGAAGGTCACTATCACTTGAGAAGGTACCGCTCGCGAGTATGGTTGGTGTGCTCACTTCACAGAGTAGTTAGGGCAATTTTGACGAAATTTTCTGCTAGGGGTATTCATTTTTCCTTGGCCCCCCCCCCCCCCCCCTAATATTTGTGTTACATACAATTTTTTAATTTTTTTTTATTTTTTCATAAGTTGATTGGGATGTCCAGATACATTTTAGGGCCACCCTGAAATGCTTGCATCTATGAGGTATTTTGAAACGGCACTCAGGAAAATTTTTCTTTGAATTAAACAAACATTTTTGAGTCAGGGTGTCAAGCGTTTCTTTAAAAAAATTTAGGACTTTCCCAAAACATGTTTTTGGATATTTTCAAAAAATTCTGAATTGAGCAGAATTTTTTTTTCAATTCATAATCTGTCATTACTATTCACTAGAAGAAACTGTACATAGAAAAAATTCGCCATAATTTTCGAAGTAATAAGGGAATTGTTTGGAATTTTCAAAAGTTTGAATTTTTAAATCAGAAAAGAGAACAGAAGATATTAACCGATTTCAATTTTTTTTTTTGGATGTCAGCCCACACATTTTATTCACGTGGCTCAAACCATTCGAATAATATGATCATTTTCACTCCGCCCAATTGTCCATTTCTTAGGTTCGGGAAAGTTGAAATTAGAAAAAAGTAATTTGTGAAATTACTGAGAATTCTATAATAAAAAAAATATTTGTTCCAAATTGCAGAATTAAATTTTTAGACTGGACGCTGTAAGAATAAAACATTTAATTTAGATTTTAATTTAAAATTGAACAGATTAAATCTTTGGATTAGAAAGTGATGAAAGTTCGAATGTTAACTTTCTTTAATTATTTCATTCTGAATGCTTTCAATGAGAAAGAAAACAATTCACGTTCCTTTGAATTTTACAAGAACTAAATTTCGAAATTCCAATCTAAAATTGCTAAATCTTGAACGTTCGGAATGAAATTGTCCTATTTACGAAATTATCTGCGTGATTTATTGATCATTTATATTGCGTGACAATTAGAAAAAACAGTTATTTTGCAATTCAGTACCGAGTAAAATGATTTATAGATAAGACAGTTAAACCTCTTCATCATGTTGACATTCTTCTTTTTCTTTCCTTATTTCACAATAAACCTTGTATAAACCTTGTTCTTCGTGTATTTGATATCGTCGCAGATAGAACAAATAATGTGTGTAAATAGCACAATCATGGCTTCATAGTTTTCAAGTCATTAAAAACATTTGTCCAGTAATTAAGGTTGGAATTTTCCTATTCTAAAAAATAAATGTGTCACGAAAATTTCGATAGCATTTGTTTGCATAATAGAACTGACAAAATTTTCAGATTTATTAGTATTAAATTATATTATAACATTTTCGGTTGAAATAATCAATTTTCAATCAAGAAGAAGGGAATTTTCGGAAAATAGTTACATTTTCAAAGAAAGTGATAAATCTTTGATGAAAAAATTAATTCTGAACAATAAGTGTAATAGTTGATATTCCGACTGAAAAATATTTCTATTTTTAATGAAAAAACTTTTGATGCAATGAATGTAAATTTACAGCAAAATGATTGAATTTTCAACCAAGAAAGATTGCTCAATCAACATAAGACAAAAGGTCACAATCAAAATGTTAAGCTTTGAAGTCATTAAGACGAATTTTTGAAAAAGAAGTTGAATTACTCTACAAAAATATGCATTTGTTAGCAAAATAATTGAATTTTTGATTGAAAAAGACAATTTTTCAACAAAATAAGTGATCTTCCAACCAGCAAAGATCAATTCTATAACAAAAATGGCATAGCTACATTTTCAATCAAAAAATTAATTCTTAACAGAAAAAAAAGAATTTTCAATGAAATTTGTAAAGCTTTTAACAAAAGAAATTTACTTGCAACTAAAATGATGCATCCACAATCAAAACAATAAATATGTAACCAAATAGTTACATTCCCAACCAAAAAGGATCATTTTCTACCAAAAAAAGACAATTTCTTAACAAAATAGATAAATTTTCAACCAAAAAGGTCCATTTCCTACAAAAAGGACAAATTTTGAACGAAATAGATAAATTTTCAACTGAAAAAGACAAATTTTCAACAAAAAATAAAATAGCTTGAATTTCAATTAGGGAAATAAGTTTTTAAGCAAATAAAATAATTATTGAACAGAAAAGTTAATTTTTCAGAAGAGAAAACGAAATTTATTTTCCACTTACCAATCGAATCCAGAAGAACCAGGACGGCGAAAAATACAGGAAGCAATCTGAGTTTTTTCAAATGCACGAACATTTGACTATCAAAGAATGTCGTAAACATTTTGAATGATGAATATTCTGATTTTTTCGTGTATATATACTATTCTGGAATATTTGTATTTTCCCCTTTCCGAGCATAGATGGTGAGCTGGATGGATCTTATTGGCGGGGCATAGTAAGATGACGAATTTCAGTCAGCATCGAGTTATTTGCTCAGTTATCAATTCCGGGCACGTGTTTCACCTTGGCATCTTATAATTCGAATAAATACTCAGAAAAAAGTTTTGTTGATTATAAAATAATTAATTTAAGATTTAAGTGAAGTCTGCTTTCACACAGTGTACTATCAGATTGCTATTTCACAATTCAGATCTCCACTTTCAGACGCTTAATTTGAGTAATAGTAAAACTTTCAGCATAGTGGACTAAAAAATGAAGTTTTATCACTTTTTTATCTTTGATGACAAATGAACTTCAGCATTTGAAAAGAAGCCATAAGAGTCAGAATGTTTTTGGAATAAATAATAAAAAACTTGTCTCGAAAACTTTCTAGAATTGATTTCTAATTTGAGAATGGGTTTGCATGGGTGTTCTTATAACAATCTATTGACTGAGGATCAGATCAAAAAATCATAGAAACAACGACAAGCAATAAAATGTGTTTTTTATCATATTCATATAGCCTATGTTATTTTATTATTATATAATACCTAAACTTTAAGTGAAGCAAATTAATTTTGCACGGAGAACGGATTTTCAACAAGAAGTTGAACTTTCAACCAGAGTGATCAATTTTCTAATAAAATGAGGAATCTTCAACTGAAATAATTGAATTTGAACCAAATAGGTACATTTTCAACTGAAATGATGAATCTTCAATTGAAATGTTTCAATTTTCAACCAAGCTGTTGAATTTGCAACTGAAAATGATAAATTCTTAACCAATAGTTGAATTTTTCAAAAACAAATTAATTTTCAACAAAAAAAAGGATTTTCAATCTAACAGTTCAATTTTCAACAAATGTGATGAATTTTAAACTACAATGATGAATCTTCAATTGGAATAGTGGAATTTTGTATCAAAAAGGTACAAAAAAATTGTCACCAAATTTTCTAAACTTTGAATTTTCTTTTCAAAAGAACTAATTTCTAACAAAAAAGCGAATTTTCAACAAAATAGTTAAATTTTAAACTGGAACAGTTAAATGATGAATCTTCAACTGGAATAGTTGAATTTTATACCAAAAAGGTGCAAAACATTTTCACCAAATATTTCAATTCTTGAATAAAAAAATCAATTATCAGACAGTTACATTTTCGTCCAAAAGGGATATATTTGTAATCGAAAATAGAATAGTTATATTTTCTGTTTCAGAAAACAAATTCATAACAGAGAAAATAATTTTCAACAAAAATGTGAAATTCTCGACTGGAATAGTTAATTTTTCAATGAGAAAAATTTATTTTCAACAAGGTCGCTAAATTTTCAATCAGAGAGGAATTTTAAATCAAAATGATGAATCTTCAACTGGAATAGCTGAATTTTATACCGAAAAGGTACAAAAAATGTTCACTAAATATTTCAATTTTTGAACAAAAAAGTTCAATCATCGAACAGTTACATTTTCGTCCAAAAAGGATACATTTTCAACGAAAAATAGATTAGTTAGATTTTCTGTTTCGAAAAACTAATTCATAGCGAAAAAAAAACAACGAATTTTGAACCAAATAGATAACACTTTTCTGTCAACATAGCAAACAAATTTAAAACAAACTGTTGAATTTTAAATCAAAAATATAAATTTTCAACCCAGAAGATTAATTTTCGACCAAAAAGCGCGATATAAAATAAAAATTTTCATAGATATTTTACTATCTTTCAAAAATTAATGAAAATCTCAAAACCCCCTCAAAATTTGTCTCATGATAGGTACCTTTACCATAAATGTCAAAAATGAGAATTCTCAAATTATCAGAGTGCCCACAAAATTTTTAATGATAATTCTAACTGTTGATATCACTTCCAGAAATCTTTCTCAAGCACCCCTATTATCATTTACCTGGAAATGATTTCAAAACCTACCCCTGAGTCTTAGTTTAAAACTTAGGGATAATAAGGGTGCCTGAGGAAGGTTGCCTCAAGTGATGTCAATAATCAGAAATGCAATTTAAATTTTTTGAGACTTTGATACTTTAAAGATTCTAATTTTTGACATGTATCTGAAAATTCTTTTTGAAACCACCCTCAGGTCTGATTTGAAAACTTGGGTCAGTTTGAGCCCAGTGGGGTAAGTAAGGGTTAAATAACAAAAACAAGCTTTCAAAGTCCTTTACGAAGCCCTTTCCTTAAAAAGGCGGTTTATTTTTCTTTTTTGTTAAACTTGTGAAATTATTTTGTTATATTTCATGAAATTGTTATGGATATTACATGAAATCTTATATAATTTGATTTGAATAAATTTTCAAGATTTTTTCTAATCGTGAATAGCGACCGACAAACCTTGTTTTGTTCAAAATTCCACTACTTATCTGCAGTTTGAATTACTTTGTTGAAAATTCATTTTTTTTAAGTTGATTATTCATTTTAGTTTAAAAAAAAATTTTTTCTTGTCAAATTTATATTTTTCGCTGAGAATATTATTTCAATTATTGTTTGAACTGAAAATTAAACTCCTCTATGTTTGGTTGATCATTTATCTTCTTTAGTTGAAAATTCAACGATTTGATTGAAAAATTCTGTATTTTGTTGAATCTTTGTCTTTTGCGGTAGAAAATTAATCTCCTAGGTGACTAATTCATCTTCTTGGTTGAAAATTCACGTACTTTGTTGAAATTTTTTTTTTTAAATTAATCTTTTAGGTTCAAAATTCGTTTCTTTCCCTTGAAAATTAGCTTTTTTATTGAAAATTTATTTTGCAACTAAATATGTAACTGTTCTTGGCGTTAATGGCTGAGACGGGAATCTCCATTACGCAGATTAATTTGCACCACAGCAAAGGCGCCTCGGCGGTTCTAGTCAGACGCATGTCTGTGGTGCACACAGGGCTCGCCCTAATCCAAGAACCCTGGTTATACAGGGAAAGAATTTGTGGCTTGTCAGGATGTGGCTCCATATACAAGGGGCCACACGAAAAAACGCCAAGGGCATGCATAGCCGTCAAGGGTATGGATGCGATCTTGGTGCCTAAATTCTGCTCCAGAGATCTCACCGTTATTAAGGTGAGACTCAGGGCCAGTAGCGGAGAAAGGCTAGAGGTATTTATTGCCTCGGCTTATTTCCCTGGTGATGCCGGGGGACCTCCGCCTCCCAGAGAGGTGGAGGCTCTAATTCGGTATTGTCAGGAGAATAAGATTCCTCTTCTGTTGGGCTGTGATGCTAACTCTGACCACACGGTGTGGGGAAACACAAACAGCAATGACAGAGGGAGAGATTTAATTGAATATATAGCAGGCACAGAGCTGGAGATTCTGAATCGGGGTGATACTCCCACATTCCAGACCAAAAACAGGAGTGAGGTTCTCGATTTGACTCTATGTTCAGGTGCACTGAGGAGGAGGGTAGTTGATTGGAGAGTCTCCGATGAGGAGTCTCTTTCGGATCACAAACACATAGTGTTCCGATTAACCCTAGGAAAACCGGTGGTTTCTAATATCATAAACCCCAGAAATACACTTTGGGACTCATATAAAGAGGAACTCGAAGGGAGGCTTGCGGAATTCCCCACAAGCTATGGTACCATTGATGAGTTGAAGCACGCCGCGAATTTTCTGCGAAGGGCTCTGACAACATCATATGAGAACAATTGCCCCACAAGCACTATCAAGTCTAGGAAGGGAGCAGAATGGTGGAACATCCACCTGGAGAGACTCCGTAAAAAGGCAAGAATGTTGTGCAATAGGGCGAATAGATCTAAATTGCCTTCGGACTGGGACGTCTATAAGAGGGCCCAGTGCGAATACAATAAAAATATAAGGAAATATAAGCAGGAAGATTGGAGGGGCTTCTGCGAGGAATCGAAAAGCATTCCGGAAACAGCGAAGCTCCACAAGATCCTAGGGAAAAATCCGGAAGCTCGCCTCGGGCTCATAAGGCTCGATCATGGTGAGTTTACCGAGGATGAAGAAACAACGCTGAATCACCTGATGGAAGTTCACTTCCCGGGTTTTCAGCGAATCGGAACCGACCTAGAGGAGAAAGACCGGGGCCAGGGGGTGGAGAGGGCCGACTGGAGTTTCGCCGCTAAGGTCGCTGATTACAAAAAGGTGGAATGAGCCGTAGTGTCCGCTTGCCCCTTTAAATCACCAGGGGCGGATGGCATTTATCCAGCGCTTTTACAAAAAGGCATGGATTTGGTCGTCCCTCCTCTGACGAAATTATTTAGGGCAAGTATAGCCCTTAAACACGTGCCATCGGCATGGAAGGATGGCAGAGTGGCCTTCATACCCAAACCTGGGAGGGAGGGTTACACTGCTGCCAAAGATTTCCGACCAATCAGCCCAACTTCCTTCATTCTGAAGACGCTAGAGAGGCTGGTCGAGAGATACATTAGGGATGAGGTGCTTTTGACCTCCCCGTTGCATAGAGGGCAGCATGCTTTCCAGGCAGGCTGCTCGGTAGAAACTGCGCTTCATGCTGTTGTAGCAAAATTGGAGCAGCAGTTGGAACAAAAGGGGTATGCTGTGGGCGCTTTCTTGGATACAGAGGGTGCCTTCAGCAATACTCCTCCAGAAGTCATCTGTCGAGAGGCTCGGAGATGTGGCGTGCCATTTCAGCTAGTATGCTGGATAGGAAGTATGCTACGCCGAAGAAGCCTCGAAACCAGATGGGGTGAAGGCCTAGTAAGGGGGATAGCTCCGCGGGGGTGCCCACAGGGGGGTGTCCTGTCGCCCCTCCTGTGGTGCATTCTAGTGGACGGCCTCCTTCGAAGGCTAAATGAAGAAGGGTACTATACCCAAGGATATGCGGACGACTTTGTAATCCTAGTTAGGGGGGCTCATCTGGAAAAACTGATGGGTCTTATAAGGTCGGCGCTGCGCATCGTAGAGCTCTGGTGCGATAGCACAGGGCTCTCGGTCAATCCGGAAAAGACCAACCTGGTCATTTTCACGAGGAATTATAAAGTTCCGAAAGCTGATGCTCCTGTATTTTGTGGTGGGAAGCTGACGTTTTCAGACTCGGTTAAATATCTAGGAGTAATCCTGGATAGCAAGCTGAGCTGGGCGAAGCACCTGGAGACCCAATGCAGGAAATTTGTCATGACTTTTTGGATGTGCAGGAGAGCCTTTGGGTTGACGTGGGGGTTAGGGCCTAAAATGCTTGCATGGCTCTACTCTGCTGTCTTAAAACCCAGGCTCCTACATGCGGCCGTGGTCTGGTGGCCATGAGCGGAATATAAGACAATGCAGGACAGGCTGCGAAGGTTACAAACGCTAGCATTTAGGGGTTTGACTGGAGCAATGAGGACTGCGCCTACAGCGGCGATAGGATTCATGCTCTGTGAAGAACCCCTACATGTTGCGATAACCGCCAGAGCGGCTCATGCGATGGGCCGCCTGACAAGAGCAAATAGATGGACTCCGGGGACTAAACACACTAGACTCCCGAGTGATATCAGTACACTGCCGATTCTAGAGATGAGGCAAGATAAAATAACAAAACGCTTCAACTTTGCCAGAGCTTTCCGCGTCTGTATCCCAAGTAGGGATCTGTGGAAAGAAAACGGTAACCCGCTCCTCCAGGGGGAAATCTGGTATACGGATGGCTCCAGGGGAGAGGGAGGGTCAGGAGCGGGAATTTATGACAGTAAGAGAGGGAAAGGGATAGGGATCACACTTGGGCGACATGCCACTGTATTTCAAGCGGAGGTCCTGGCCGTCCTTCGCTGTGCTGAAGTACTAATAGAGGAAAGCGTTGCTGGCAGACAGATCACGATCTGTTCGGACAGCCAAGCGAAACTAACTGCAATCAGGAAACCAGACATAACATCAGAACTGGTTTGGGAATGCAAAAAGGCATTAAACCAGCTTGCAGAAAGAAACAAAGTTGCTCTTATATGGGTCCCTGGCCACACAGGGATCAAGGGCAACGAAAAGGCGGACCAGTTGGCAAAGTGCGGCGCAGCGGGCGAATTCGTAGGACCGGAACCGGTACTGGGAATAGCGTCATGCAGTGTCGGGATGGCTATTAAAAACTGGATCCGAACAAAACACAGGGAATACTGGGAACAAACCAAGGGTTTTCGTCAGGCGAAATCCATCCTGGGGTATACCTATAGGATGGACAAAGTCAGGGAAATCCTGAGTTTACCCAAGAAAGACATAAGGACAGTGGTACGGACCCTGACAGGGCACAATCACTTGAACTATCATATGCACAAAATGGGTTACAGCCTCACGACAGAGTGCAGGAGGTGCGGCAGGGATGACAAAACATCCCTGCATGTATTATGCCAGTGCCCGGCATTAGCTAGGCTCAGGCAACAGACCCTCGGTGTCCATTTTATGGAAACAGAGAAAATCGAAACGCGATCGGTGGTCGACATACTAGGCTTCGTCAAGAGGTCTGGGGTCAACTGCTGAGAGTGAAGAAGTAAGGGTGTGGCACAATAAGCTTTATAGCTTGAGCGCCAGGGGAGTCCTCTAATGGATTTCCCGCCCGTATTAAACCTAACCTAACCTATGTAACTGTTCAATATTTGATTGAAAATGAATTTTCTTCAAATGAAAATTCAACTATTTCACTAATTTACTCTCTCTTTGAAAATTCAACAATTAGCTTGAATACTCCATTACAAAATCAGAAATTTAGTTAAAAAATTAATTTATTTAATTAAAGATGATTTTTTCGTGTAGTAAATCAATCTTTCAAATTGAAAATTCGTTTCTTTGTTTTAACATTAATTTTTTAAATTAAAGATTGATTTTTTAAATTAAAGATTGATTTTTTAAATTAAAAATTTAACTAAATTTTTTGTCCAGATTCTTTTTTATAGACATTCAATCTTTTTTGTATAAAATTAATTTCTTTGGTAGACAATTTATTTTATTCGCTTAAAAACTTCTTTCACTAACTGGAAATTAAATTATTTCATCCTTTGTTGAGAATTGATCTTTTTTAGTTGAAAATTCATTCATTTAAAAAAATGGTTGTTGAAACTTCACGTATTTTGTTAAAAATTATTCTTTTTTATTAGGGAATTAATCTTTCTGGTTGAAATTTCATTGCTTTTGTTAAAAGTTGTTATTTTCATTTTGATTTGTCGATATTTATAGGAATTTAATCCTTTTGGTAGAATTTGTTGTTGTTGAAAATCTAACTATTTCGTTCAAAAATGATTTCATTTGCTTAAAAAGTTATTTCTGTAACTGAAAATATAGCTATTCTATTTTTTGATGGAAATTTATCTGTTTTAGTTTAAGATTCATCTATTTTGTTGAAAATGTGTCTACCTTTTGTAGAAAATTAAAATTTTTGGGTAAAAATTCATTTGTTTTGTTAAAAATTTGTCCTTTTTCAGTAGAAAATGACCCATTTTGGTTAAAAATGTGACTATTTGGTTACATATTTATTGGTTTGATTGTAGATGCATCATTTATGTTGAAAGTTAATTCATTATGTGAAAAATTTCACAAATTCTATTGAAAATTCTTTTTTTTTGTTAAAATTTAATTTTTACACTGAAAATATAGCTATTCCATTTGCGTTGAAAAATTGATCTTTGTCAGTTGAAAGTCCACTTATTTTGTTGAAAAATTGCTCGTCTTTTTTAGTCAAAAATTCAATTATTTTGGTAGAAAGTTCATATTTTTGTGGTGTTATTCAACCTTTTTTTTCAGAAGTTCGTCTTTATGACTTGAAAACTCAACATTTTCGATGAAACCTTTTTTTCTTTGCTGATTGAAGAATTTTTCTTAGTTGAAAATCCAATTCTTTTGCTGCAAATTCGTATTTTTTGTTTGAACCGTTTTTTATTGAGAATTAAAATATCTTTGGTCAAAATATCAACTATTACACTTTTTGTTGAGGATTCATTCTTTTATCAAAGGTCTGAAAGGACGTTAACACAATCTGTATTGAGGAGATACCTTTGATCGATATTATAGAATTCCAATTTCACGGTGTGTGAAGGATTTCTCTAATGATCGATAGTTATCATCTCTGAAGATAATACAGATTACTAGTAAAAACATGTATCTAACATAGCACCTTGCAAATAAAGCGTATTCGAAAAAAGGATTCTTCTTCCGATCTCTCCAGTAGCTTAGTGGTTAGAGCACCTGACCGGCAATCAGTTGACCTGGCGTTCGATTCCCAGCGGAGCGAAAAGGAGTAGATCTTTTTTTCGAATAAAAATTTAATTTTAAAAACTTAGTTTTAATTCTTAACAGGAACATAATTTATTTATATTTGGAAATTAATGAATCAATGTTATTACATATTCCACTAGACCAAACATAATGCTGGATAATTCTCTACAAGCATCACTACCCGATTCGGGTAGTGTTTCTAGGTGGATAAATACTACCACTGTGGGTCCACCACACCCACGAAGGGTCAACAACACGCAGTATTCCCCGAACGGTCACCCATCCAAGTACTAACCGCGCCCAACACTGCTTAACTTCAGTGATCTAACGGGAACTGGTGTTTTCAGCGTGGTATCGCCATTTTTTCAAACATAAAAAAATTATTTCAAAAACTGAAAAAAAACTGATTCCATATGTATTTTACATGGGAAACTTCAAGTCAAAATCGGCAGCGGTTAAAATAAAAACAAATGAAAAAACGAAAATAAGAGATTTTCTTTTTTCATATTTGGAACAAAATGGGGGGATTGTTGCTCTAAAAAAAAGTGTTTTTGAGCCACCCTACCTAAACAACATATCAAGAAATGCAAAAAATTGTAGACAAGAAAAACTTTTGGGGGCCAAAAATTAAAACATCCCGAATGAAAAAAAATCGTGAAATTCGCCCTCATTAGGTGTGCTTACACAGATCTCAGAAAAAAAATGTTTTTTTTTCTTTTTAATCTAATCTTTCATAAAAAATATCAGAATATTCATGAGTCAAGAAGTTTGCAACATTCTTTGATAATCAATTGTTTCCACATTTGACAAAAAATGAGAATCCTTTCTGTACTTCTCACTGCCATGGTTATCATGAAGCACAAAATGACTCGATTTGGAACTTGAATCACAAATTAGATGAGAAAACGCATTGGTAATTACTGCGTTCACCCCCCCCCCCCCCCAAGGGGTGTTGCTCCTGTCTCTTGGCTATTCAGAAAACGCGTCGTTTTCAAAAACCCTCTAGATCATTTTGACCCCCGTAATTCATTTTGAAACCTCCGAGAATTCAGAGAATTCAAGGAATTCAGAGAATTCAAGGAATTCAGAGAATTCAAGGAATTCAGGGAATTCAGAGAATTCAGGGAATTCAGAGAATTCAAGGAATTCAGAGAATTCAAGGAATTCAGAGAATTCAAGGAATTCAG
>CAKNXH010058982.1:16155-33012 GCA_932178445.1 Andricus quercusramuli
GATTCAGAGAATTCAAGGGATTTAGAGAAAGCAAGGCATTCAGGGAAGTCAGACAATTCAACGATTATAACTAATGCAGCGAATTCACTACGAATTCACGGAAATCTATGAATTCCTTGAATTCTATAAATTCGTCGAAAGTGGGGCTCGCGGGATTTTCAAACTTTTGCGCATGTCCGAATTCTTTCTCCCATTTGTTCTTTAGAATCGAAAACTTTCTGGCTATAGTCTTAGCAAGTTTATCATCTAACAATCGAGTTTTGGGTTACTAAATATTATTATTCAACTAAGAAATATCGATTTCAACCAATTTCAATAGATTTATGAATCTCACCTTTGGAGTGATACGTACAGTTATGATATTCGGAACCAATTATGAATTTTTGTACGAGAAAGCACTTAAAACTAGGCCAGTTTATGAGATATGATAAATAGAGAGAATTAGTAAGGTTTTATAGTTGTTTTTATACAAGTTATAAACCCTTACGTAAGGACATAAACGTGCACAGTTGGACAAGTGACATCGGTGCACGTGCACAGTTGGGCAAGTGACATCTGTGCACGTGCACAGTTAGGAAAGTGACATCTGTGCACGTTAAAGTGCACAGGATTCCATCTGTGCACGTCTAAATTTCGACGTGTACAGTTGTCCAAGTACCATCTGTGCACGTGCACAGTTGGCACTTGGACAACTGTGCACGTCGAAATTTAGACGTGCACAGTTGGGCACGTGCAAAGTTGCTACGTGCAAAGTTGACCCCATCCCAGTGTTGTGTGCCAGTATCTGTGGATGGCTTGGGGAAGGGGGGGAAGGGTGAATGTAATAATTATCAGTCAGCTTTTTTATCAAATTCATGAAACAAGTTTGAAATCGGGTAATTTTGTGCTTTATGGTTCGACTAAAATAAATTTAAAGATGATACTCGCATTAATTCATCTTGCACTTACCAATCAAACTCAGAAAAAGCAGGACGGTGGAAAACACAGAAAGGATTTTTCTTAAATGCACAAACATTCCGTTATCAAAGAATGTCGAAAACATCACGAGTGATGAATATTTTGATTTTTCGTGTATATATACTATTTTGGGATATTTGTATTTTCCACTTTCCGAGCATGGATGGTAAGCTGAATGGATCTTATTGGCGGGGCCTTGTGAGATGACAAATTCCAGTCAGCATCGAGTTATTCATTCAGTTATCAATTCCAGGCACGTCTTTTACCTTGAAACCTTAGAATCCGAATAAACACTCAGAAACAAGTATGTTACGCGGCGTTCATAGAAAATGTGACTTGATCTAATACTTCACTGATTTTTAAAAATTGAATAAATCTAAAAAAAATTCCTTCATATATCAAAAACATAATAATAAATTTATCTATTCAGCTGATCTCATTTTTTCGCTATCTAAATAAAATTCTTCAATATTTTATACCGGTCCTTTAATCATATTCATCTCATTCTCTCAATTTCTATCAGTTTCGCTGATATCTATAATTTGAGAATCCTTTAATCCCCATCGCAAAGGGGAGACTTTCCAGTGGTTGCTTCATTGTTACAGGGAGACGCATAGCTTTGACCACTGTATAGAGGACTATCCAAGAGCGATGTGATAGAATTCATGGTGGCATGAAACACATCAATCAGATTACTGACAATCTCCTCCACCCTGGAATAATGATGAAATTCCGAGCGATCAACTATTTCCACTATTATGGGAACGGAAGAGCGGACTCCCGGAGCAGAATAGACAGCAGGTCTAACTTCGTCAAGACGAGCCGCCGAAGAGGAAGGAATGACCAGACTGATATCTGGCACATTAGTCCTGGGATGTCGTTGAGGGAGAAAGGTCAACCTGAGCTGAGGTCTCATAACTTCCTACGCTAGGAGGGCCTTCTCGGCCTGATCGAAACCACAGTCATTCCAGTACCTGTATCTCATGATTTCAAACTCATACTGGTAGACTGGACATATACATGAGGAAGTTAGGTGAGAGTACCTACAGTTGTCACACCGGACGTCGATAAGCTTATTGGGGTACTCCTTCCTGTGGTGAAACTCCCAACAGAATTCACAAATCTGTCTAGCACCCCTACATTGGTTCGCAACATGCCTTAAACGCTGGAACCTAAAACACTTACGTGGAGGTGGAATAACGGGTGTGAGAGCAAAAGAGAAACTCGAGAGAAATATGTTGTGTGGGTCCCTTTCCACTGAAAGAGAGAACGCAACTATGTCAGAGGTAGAACCGTCATGGTTAGTTTTGCACCTAACCGCAAGCACAGTTTCTGTGATAGACTAATCAATACGGTTATGGATATAACACACAGAATATGTGCAGCTAGATCTCTGATGAAGGCATTCTTTCTAATCAGAGATTCAGAGATAAATAGCCTATAGCCTCTGATCTTAAGGTCCGGAGACATAAGCAGAATCATTCAATCATCGCAGAAAATCTTGACTTGGTTTTGACTGTTCCTAACGATCCTCCTACCCCCACTCATAATCGCGTCAATTGAGCCAGCCAGGGCGAAGTCATCATACCTACCCATACCCCTGTTAGGGTTCGAGTTTTCCATAAGTACAATATAGGAAGGAGAAAAGGACTCAGAGAAGCGAATGTTAGAAGAGTACGGGTCCCTAGTCCAGAGGAGAAATTCCGGAGTTATATTGTCCCGCGAATCAGAAACTGATGGCTCAGCATTCCTAGTCCGTTGGGTGGACACAAGGTGGTAAATAAATCCTTCGGAGGGATAGTCTGGTCAGTTTGATCTGTCATAAGAGAAGAAGAGGGAGGAGGTGTTTTCATCGTGGAAGAGATGAGAGAAGAGGACGAAACCTTATTCTTACTCCTCCTAAACCCCTTAAGACCCGTAACTACTCCAGGCTGGTTAGGGGAGCGACGATTTCTCTTTCTGTTTTCAACTTTCTTGGAAGGGAAGCTTTTAGGCAGGGGATGAATTGTATCTGACCCACTGGCATCATAGCTGATGAGTGTGTTAGCCCTAGGCACATCATCCATCTCCGTATCAGCCCGGCCTCCAGGAAGGGGGTCCCTCCATAAGCCTCTTCCCAAAGAGGCTGATTGGAAAACACCATGGCATCTATTTTTCCCAGGCCCGTCGAATTTCTGGAAGAGGACATGGGCAGGAAAATCTGAATCAATTGTGTGACATCTCAATTTGATGGAGCCCTTCAAAGTTGAAACTGCGATCCAGCAATCTGGCGGCCATATTTGCTTCTTAGTAACTTGTTGAATGCACATTCAGGTGCCAAGACAATCAGGTCAAGCCATCTCCTCAACGAATGGGACTAACAGAAAATCTTTAGCATAGTCGTTTAAAACACGAATCCTACCATTCTTCCATCTTGAATGATAAAATAAAGATGCAGATAGACTTGACAAGTTTTATTTTTGATCGAACATCTACATTTCAAGATGAAGAATTGTAGCCATCGATAAAGAATATCGGAACAAAGGTCATGTTTCCAGCACAGTGATCTACGCAAGCCATGTGACTGGGTGACGACGTGTACCTTTTAAAGGAGATCTGTAGACAACAGAATTTCCATCATCCTCTGGCACATTAGTGTATATGTATTCTTTCTCTGGATAATCGGGTGATGTCCGTTCTAAATTAGGACCATGATGATATGCTCTGACAGGATACTTTTCACATTTTTCAGCTACATAGAAGGAGTTAGTTGCTACACATATATGAGCGATTATTTTATTTGTTCTTCCCTGAATTATATTCGGAATTGAGTGCATGGTTGCCTCCATATTTAGGTCATCATCTGTTATTAAAAAAGCCTCAAACTGTCGGATACGACTTGCTTGGAATGGATGCAGCCAGGGGCGTATATACTTGCCAGGATACCTGATCCTTCCACGGTAGACAAGTACATTCGGTAGTCTTATGTCAATAGACTGTTCTGGTGGATTTGTAGTGAGATCTAATTTTACAAAAAAAAATTAACATTAGTGAAATTTTTGTAGACTGTCAACTTAAATTTTTAACAATTTTGGACTATCACCCGTCAATAAAGAACGTATTTCAGAGTCCAAAATTCTCTCAACATAATTTTAACCAAAAAGGAATAATTTCTCAAGCAATGATAGCTGAATTATTAACAATAAGGATCTTGATTGCAGACGAACCAATTGCATATTTACAACCAAATGCATAGAAGATTTGCTTCTGTAAAGAT
The DNA here is from genome assembly GCA_932178445.1 of Andricus quercusramuli. Classification (NCBI taxonomy): domain Eukaryota; kingdom Metazoa; phylum Arthropoda; class Insecta; order Hymenoptera; family Cynipidae; genus Andricus; species Andricus quercusramuli. The sequence continues at coordinate 20,369 of CAKNXH010058982.1, forward strand.
ATTCTCTAAAGTTGAGAGTTTTCAGCCTTTGATATTTAGAATCTTCTTTAAATATAACTTTCTAATTAGGAGTATTTGAAAAAATATTTTTTCATTCATATAGGAGTGAAAAACGTTAGGACCGGGATTTCTCAATTTTTTACTTGAAAATAATAGCTTACGAGACGAAAGTGAAGTCCGTGGGATCTCAAGGTGGACTCGCCCGCCATGTGATTCTGTAAGAACAAATAGCAACGGATTAATGTTTAATTCCTAATACAGACACTTATAGAAGAAGGTGCTGAGACACCGAGTATTAAAAATGACGTGTTTAGAGACGTTAAGGGGATTTATCAGAGTTAGAAAACGGAATTCCAGTTTTCAGCCGCAAGGTTGAATATTTTTCTCTGATATTTTGCATACCTTATCTAAATATTAGGTTGTTTTGCCGACCAGAGCCGGTTATTTGAAAAAATGTTTATATTTGATGTTATAAACAGGAAGAAAATAACAATAGAATCTAATTGCAGTGATGCACACTGTTAGCTCAGTTAGCATTTTCGCGAAATGGCCATTGACCCTCATCAAACTCACGAGGCAGACACCCCGGAGCGCGTCGAATCACCAATAGCGAATGACCCTTTCATTGTGCTGAGACACCAAGTATAAAAAAGGAAGTGTTTAGAGAAGGTAAGGGGATTTTATTTTAGTTAGAAAACGGGATTCCCGTTCTCAGCAGCACGGTTGAAAATTTTTGTCTGATATTTTGCATACCTCATCTGAATATTAGGTTGTTTTGCCGACCAGAGCCGGTCTTAGAAAAAATGTTTATATTTGATGTTGTAAACAGAAAGGAAATAACAATAGAATAAAATTGCAGTGACGCTCAGTGTTAGGTCGGTTATCTTTTTCGCGACATGGCAATCGACCCTCATCAAACTGACGAGGCAGACACCCCGGAGCGCGTCGAATGACTCATAACGAATGACCCTTTCATTGTTATGAGATGCAGACCGGTTAAAAAAACTGCAATTATAAAAGCATGGCGTGATTCAATTTTAAGTAGCAGAATTAGTTTATTCATATAATTTGAAGGAAGTAAAAAAAGATTTATGATAATCCGTTAATATTTGCAGTAATAATAGAAATGTTGAAGTGCACACGATAGTATGCCCAGATATGCAAAGCGTTGGTAAAGATTAAATATTGACTTTGTGGGAAATCTCGATTTTCTTATGCTTTGAGTAAACAAACAATAAATAAATAAAGGAGAAAGCAAAAATCTCTTACTAAGACGCTATTTGAAATTTAGTGCACTTTAATTTGACAAAAAATTGCAAATCGGGGTAGAATTGAAGGCTGTAGACTTTTTAAAACAAATAAATGCGTTTCCTCCCACTGTGCGTTGTATTTGGGAATACCATCGTGTGCACTTCAACATTTTTATTATTACTGAAAATATCAACTAATGTTTATGAATGCTTCTTTTCACTTCCTTTAAATTATATGAATTAACTAATTCTGCTAATTAAAATTGAATCACGCCATGCTTTTGTGATTGCAGTTTTTTAACTGGCCTGCATCTTATAACAATGAAAGGGTCCTTCGTTATGGGTGATTCGACGCGCTTCGGGGTGTCTGCCTCGTGAGCTTGATGAGGGTCGATGGCCATGCTTCAAAAATTCTAACTAAACTGACACTGGGCGTCACTGCAATTTTACTCCATTGTTCTTTTCTTTTTGTTTATAACATCAAATATAAACATTCTTTAAAAAAAACCGGCTCTGGTCGACAAAGCAAACTAATATTTAGATGAGTTATGGAAAATATCAGACAAAAATATTCAACCGTGCGACTTAAAACTGGAATCCTGTTCCATTGGGGGGGGCGGGGGGGTCTTCTGTTTCCGAGCCACAATTTCGAGCCTATTTTTGGAAATTTACTGCAAAGAAACTACACTACACATATTAGTTTTTTGAAACCTCGAAACTAAAAGACCCCCTTAAGGTAATGAAGAGTAGGACGGTGTAGTTACATAATAATATGTCAATATTTTTCACATGACTATGATCGCACAGTTTCTTATCAAGAGATAAACTCGTAGACACAAAATACATTTTCAACAAACTAGTTCAATTGAAAATGATCGAATTTCTACAAAATGATGAATCTCTAATATAAATAGTTAAATTTTCAATCCGAAAAATTGATTTTTGAACAAAAATTTATAAAACCAAAAAGAAAGAATATATAAGTAGAATTATGATTCTCAAACAGAAAAATGTAGTTTATTTTGATTTCATATTTTATTTTCAAAATTCCCTAACTTTAGTCTGACCAATTATTTATTTTCCCTGACTACTAATGCTCAAATACCAGAATCTTTATCTGCTAAAATTTTTAACATACAATCTTTCGTACACAGAATAAAACAATTAAAAAATTTTTAAAAGTGCAAATTTATTATCATCGCGCTTCTTTGTTGCATTTTTGCTTATGAGAATTTTGTTTTGTCCCTATCACACATTACTACTTTTTCCCCTAAATTCATCAATTTAGGATATTGAACGTCTAAATGTGATTAGGTAGCTCTTTCTTGGGTGAACAACTTTTGTTCTTTGATTTTTTTCTTAGCTTGTTTCGTTCATCCAAAATAAACCTCATTTTATACCAAAAAAAAGCCACATTTTCAACAAAATATATAAATTTTCAACCTAAGAGGTTAATTTCCTCAAAAGGACACATTTGTGACAAAATAGATCAATTTTCAACTAAAAAAGATGAATTTTCAACAACAAAAAAAGAATAGTTTCATTTTCAGTTATAGGAATAACATTCCAAGCTAATAAAGTAATTCTTGAACAAAATAGTTCAATTTTCAACAAACAAGAAACTTTTTCAGGAATGAATTTTCAATCAAAGTGATTAATTTTGTAAGGACCAAAATCATCCTTAACAGAATAAATGAATTTTTTAAACGAATATTTTATTTTGCAATGGTATATTCAAGCGAATAGTTGAATTTTCTACACAAAAATGTAAATTAGTCACCAAAAATATTATTACTCTACCACAAATTACAAAGTTTTAGCAAAATACTGAAATTTTCAAACAAATAGTTGAATTTTCGGTTTGAAAAAACAATTTTCAATAAAAAAGCTAATTTTCAAGGAAAAAAAAATTAATTTTGAACCTAAAATATTAATTTTTACCAAAAAAAGAATAATTTTCAACAAATTGCAGGAATTTTTAACCAAAAAGGTGAATTAGTCACCAGGAATATTAATTTCCTGCCGCAAGAGACAAAGTTTCAACAAAGTCCAGAGTTATTCAATCAAGTAGTTGGATTTCTACCTAGAGAAGATAAATGTTCTACCAAACATAGAGTAGTTGAATTTTCGGTGAAAATCACAATTGAAATAAAAATCTTTACAAAAAAGTTAAATGAAAAAAAAAATTATGAATCAAGTTTGAAGTCGTGTAATTTTGTGCTTCATGTTACACCTAAAGAGTATTTAAAGATGATGATTTAAATTTTTTTTTAAATACGCAAACATTTCATTATCAAAGGATGATCTTATTGTTGGGGCTAAGTGAGATAACAAATTTTAATCAGCATCGAGTTATTTATTCAGTCATCAATTCCAGGCGCGTGTTTTACCTTGAAACCTCAGAATCCGAATAAACACTCAGATACAAGTATGTTGAGAGGCGATTATAGAAAATATGACTTGATCTAATACTCCACTGATTTTCGAAAATTGAACTACCTTTAAAAAATTCTTTCGTATATCAAAAACATAATAACAAATTAATCGATTCAGCTGATCTCAATTTTTTTCTATCTAAATCAAATTCTTTAATATTTTATACTTCAATTTGGACCTTTTTCAAAAAGAATCGATCCTAAAGGAAATATCCCAAAAAACTACAAATTAGTTATAAATCATTTTCTTATGGTTGGTGTAGTTTTCATTCTGATCGTGATAAATATCACTACGAATAAAAAATATAATTTGTTAGATAAACAACGCGAGGGAAAAAAAATTTAACCAAAGTTTTTCGGCTAAAACAGAACTATCAATTTATCATTGATCATTCTTTCAATAGAACACGCGGTTTTTGTTTCAATAGTAAATCCTGACATACAAAAATCTACAAATGTTTTATTAATTATTATAATAGAAGCAAAAAAGATAGGAGCAAAAGAGAAACCCGAAAGGAAGGTGCTGCGTGGGACTCTCCCCACTGATAGAAAGAACTCAACTATGTTAGAGAGAGAACCATTATGGATCATTTTGCGCCTAAACGCAAGAACAGTTGCCTGGATAGACGGATCGGTGTGGTTATAAATATTACCGCCAGAATATGTTGTGACTACGTCTATGATGAAGGCTTTTTTCTAATCAGAGATTCAGGGATAAATAGCCTATGGCCTCTAATCTTAAGGTCCAGAGAGACAAGCAGAATGATAGCATCCCTCTAATCATTGCAGAATATCTTGACTTCATTTTGAACGTTCCTAAAGATCCTTCTACCTCTACTTATAACCGGGTCAATTGAGTCAGCTAGAGCAGGGTCATCATACCTACCCATACTCCTGTTAAGGTTCGAGATTTCCATAAGTAATATATACAAAGGGGAAAAGGAATCAGATAAGCGAATGCTAGAATAGTCCAGGTTCTTAGTCCAGAGAAGAAACTCGGAAGGGATGTTGTTCAGCTAATCAGCAACTGGCGGCTCAGCATTCCTAGGTTCATTCCGCTGGGTGGACACAAGATAGAAAAATAAATCCTTCGAAGGGATAGTCTGGTCAGTTTTATCTGCCACAAGAGAAGAAGAAAGAGGAGGTGTTTTCATCATGGAACAGATGGCAGCAGAGGACGGAACCCTCCATCTTACTCTGCTTAAACTCCTTAATACTCAGAAATTTCTCAGGCTTGTTAGGGGATTGGCGATTTCTCTTTTTGTTATTAGTTTCTTTAAAAGAGGACCACATAGGCAGGGAAGGGATTGTATTTGACCAACTTGCACCATATTTGAAGAGTGTGTTAACATTAGGCACACTGTCCATCGCCGTATCCCTCCGTGAACCTCTGTCCAATAAGGCTGATTGGAAAAAACCCTGGGATCTATTTTTCCGCGGGCACGTAGAATTTCTGGTGGAGGACATGGCGCTAAGCTGGGAGACTTACCTATAGAAATTTCATCAGGAGGGTAAATACCCTTATAATAGGCTCATAATAGGAGGAGATTTTAATGCGAGTAGAGAAGATAGAGGAGGAAGGAAATGGGTTGGAGGTCAAGGACGAAAATCCAAAGAAAAGATACTGAATGGAGACGGAAAGAAGTTGTTGAAGAGCCTAGGGGAGATGCGGTGGTTTATACTAAACGAAAGTATAGAGGGGAATATGCACGTTCAGGAGGAGAGAGAGAGAGAGCCACGGTAATTGATTATGTGGTAGCGGACAACGAGGTAAGATAGAAGGTTAAGAAACTAGAGGCAGAGAACAATATAGATTCGGATTACTTTTCCATAATAGTGATAGTAGAGGGAGAGATAAGTAATAACAATAAGGTTGAAGAGGAAGCAAGAGTAAAAAGAGCAGAAAGAGGAGATTGGTCAATGAAAGGTAAAGAACGGTTTAAAGAAAAAGTCAGGAATATCAAAATACGGGAAGGAAATGTAAATGAGTGAATAGAGTAAATGGAGAAAAGGGACAAGTAGTGGAGAAGAATATAGGAGAAAAAAGGAAGAGTATGCTGAGTTGTTTGATCAAAAAAAAAAAAAAAGAAAAGGAGGGAGAAGAAAGAAAGAATGGACGGGGAGATGGAAGGGAATAAAATTAGAAGAAGGTGAAGAGCCTAAGTATTTCGGATGTACCTTGCAAGCAAATGGAGATCATAGAGCTCATGTAAGAGAAAGGATAAAAAAGCATCAGGGGTAATGGAACAGATATGAAAAATAGGAAAAAGGAAGTTAAAAAAATAGAGAAGGACAATGTGGTTATTTGATACGCTGGTGTAGCCGGTATACGGTTTTGGAGCAGAGATATGAGGATGGAAGAAAGGACAGAGATTGAGAGTATACAAATAAGGTATATAAGGTAGAAGGAAGGAGTGGGAGGGCAATGGCATCAACGAGATGAAAGGAAGAAAGAAGACCAGAATAGCAAGATTTAGATTGGGAAACGAGGTGAGGGCAGCTATGTATTCAGAGGAGGAAGAGAACAGGAAGTGCAGAATCTAACAAAAAATTGAGCCATCTCCTCATAATATAATAATAGAATAATAGAAAATCTTCAGCAGAGTCGTCTAAAAAACGAGTTTTCCCATCTTTCTATCTTCAATAATGAAATAAAAAAGCAGGTAGACTTAACAAGTTTTCTTTATTGCACATCTACATTTCAAGATGAACAATTTGAACCATCGATAAAGAATATCGGAATAAAGGTCATGTTTCCAGCACAGTGGTTTACACAAACCTGTTGATTGGGTGATTCCGTGTATCTATTAAACGACTTCTGTAGACAACAAGATTCCCATCATTCGCTGGCACATTAATATATATGTATTCGTGATCTAGCCGACGATGTTGTGCGCGAAAATACCTTTCGAAATTGTTAGCCATATAGAAGTGGCTAGTTCCTACACATATACGAGCGTCTATTCCATCAGTCACTCCCAAATTTACATTCCGTTTGACGCTCAAAGTTGCCCCATAATATATGTTTTGAGGTGTTATGACAAAAGCCTCAAAAAGATCGGAAGGTGTTGGTTCAGGGAGATGCAGCCAGAGGGGTATATAGTTGCGAACATGCCTGGTCTTTCCAAGGTAGACAAGTCCATTTGGTAGTTTTATTTGAATAGTCTCTTGCTTTACTTCTGTTCTCGTACCTAGTTTGGCAGGAAAAAATTAACATTAATAAAATTGTCGTGTACTAACAACTTAAATTTTTAACAATTTCGAAAAATCACCCGTTAACAAAGAACGCATTTCAGTCAAAAATTCTCTCAACATAAGGAAAATAGATTGACTTTTCACAATAACGGGGGAAAAACCTATGTTTTGAAAATGAATGTATATCGACTATACTGAATTATATCTGAAATGCTTCGGATTCAATATTTTAACTTTCAACCACAAAATAATAAGTTTCCAAGCAGTAATAGTTGAGTTATTAACAATAAAGATATTGATTTCAGATAAACCGATTGCATATGTACAACCAAATACATAGAGAATTCGCTTCTGTAAAGGTATCCTCAAAATTTCAGTTTCAAGTTTTGATATCTAAAATCTGTTGTAAATATAACTGTTCAATTAGGAGTATTCAAAAAAAATTTTTCTCATTTATGTGGTATTGAGACCGGGATTTTTCAATTTTTCATTGATTTTTCAACAAATCAGTGAGTTATTTTGTGCATGATTTAATTGAGCGAGTTACTAAAAATAACAACTTACTAATCGCACGTATAGTCGGTGGGATCGCAGTGAATTCTCTCGTCAGACGATCCCTTACGTACAAAGTTGTTCCCAGAATGAACCAATCTCTGGAATCCAAGTCTGTGAGAACAAATAGCAATGGATCAATTTTTCATGCTTAATACAGTCTTTTCGAATGAAAAAAAAAATAAAATTAAGAAAAAAAAATAGTTGGATTTTTTTGTTGAGCCTCACTATTTCAATTCGCATCAAAGCTCAAAAACAAGGGAAGGGAGAATATCGTGAAATTTTTTGAAAACAGGGAAGAGTAGGAATTTCTTAAGAAAGGGGTGAAGAGGGAAGTAGAGGAAAGAGGAAGTCTAGAGAATGAACTATACATTCACGAAATAACAAATGTCTCTTCCAATCTAGTTTTCAGGTGCTATTTTAAACTCAAAATTACAGTGAATTCGACAAAATTTGAGCAAGGAGTTTAAAAATTGAAATAAAAAAATAAATAAAAAAATTTTCTCATTCCAATATTCTCTCCATTCTAAATAATAGGTAAAAATAACCTTGAAAAAGGTTTTATAATCACGAAATGACAATTAATTTTTTTTTGTGCATGATTTCAACCTTTTTTCGACGCCTATGATGCGGGGCTAAAGCTCCACTTTTTACTCCCCAAGGAGTGAAAAGTACTTTTTACTCCCTAGGGACTGAAACGTGAGGTCAGAGAGGAATAATAAAAATTACGCATCTATGAGTTCGCATTTTATGATTAGCAGCCCATTCATCGTAAAAATGGTGAGAAAATTTTGCTTGCAGATAATAGAATTTGGCGGTTATTTATGAAAAAGTACAATACATATCTGTAAAATTACCATGGATTACCGAAAATTTTTAAAATTTCCGGAAATTTATGGATGTTTTTAAGAATGAATTTTGGATGATCCATGGTCTGTTACCATATTTATCTGTAAAATTACCATAAATGACCCAAATTTTTCATAAATTCATGGAAATTTTTAAAAATGGATTTTGGGTAATTTATGGTAGGTTACGATATTTACCTGTAAAAATTCCCATAGTTTACGGAAAATTCTCATGAATTTCCGAAAATGTATGGTAATTTACCATATTTACCTGTAAAATTACCAGAATTTATATAAAAATTCTCATAAATTTCCGGAAATTTTTAAGAATGAATTTTGGGTAATCCATGGTAAGTTACCATATTTACCTGTAAAATAACTATGAATGGCCGAAATTTTGAATAAATTTTCGGAAATTTATGGAAATGTTTATAAATGAATTTTGGTAAGTTACCATATTTACCTCTAAAGTTACCATAAGCTACCGACATTTTTTGTAAACTTTCGGAAATTAATGGACATTTTTGAGAATGAATTTTGGATAATCCATGGTAAGTTATCATATTTACCTGTCAAATTACCATAAATGCCCAAATTTTTTCATAAGCCGGAAATTTTTAAAAACGAATTTTGCTAAGTCACCACATTTATCTGTAAAATTACCATAAATGACCCAAATTTTTTATAAATTTATGGAAATATTTAAAAATGAATTTTGGGTAATTTATGGTAAGTTACGATATTTACCTGCAAAATCACCATAAATGACCGAAAATTTTCATAAATGTCCAGAAATTTTTAAAAATGAATTTTGGGTAATTTATGATAAGTTACGATATTTGCCTGTAAAATACCATAATTTACGGGAAATTCTCAAGAATTTCCGGAAATTTTTAAAAATGAATTTTGGGTCAGTTACCATATTTACCTGTTGAATTACCATGGATGAACGGAATTTTTTTCAAATTTCCGGGAATTTATGGAAATCTTTGAAAAAGAATTTTTGGTAAGTTAACATTTTTGCCGGTAAAATTACCATAAATGGCCGAATTTTTTCAAAAATTTCCGGAAATTTATAGAAATTTTTAAAAATGTATTTCGGGTAAGTTACCATATTTACTTGTAATATTACATTAAGTGACCGAAAGTTTCCATAAATTTCCGGAAATTTATGGACATTTAAAAAAATGAATATTGGTAAGTTACCGTATTTATCTGTAAAATTACCATTAATGACCGAAATTTTTCAACAATTTCTGGAAATCTTAAAAAATGAATTTTGGGTAATTTATCGTAAGTTACGATATTTACCTGTAAAATTACCATTATTTACGGAACATTCTCATGAATTTCCGGAAATTTTTGAAGATGAATTTTGGGTAATCCATGGTAAGTTACCATATTTACCTGTAAAATTACTATGAATCACCGAACTTTTCCATAAATTTCCGGAAATTTATTGAAATTTTTTAAAATTAATGTTGGGTAAGTTACCATATTCACCTGTTAAATTACCATGAATGACCGAAATTTTTTTCAAATTTCCGGAAATTTATGGAAATTTTCAAGAAAGATTTTTCGCTAAGTTACCAGTTTCACCTTCAAAATTACCATAAATGACTTTAATTTTTCATAAATTTCTGGAAATTTATGAAAATGTTTAAAAATGAATGCTGGGTAATCTTTGGTCAGTTAACATATTTACCTGTAAAGTTACCATAAATGACCGACATTTTTTATGAATTCCCGGAAATTCATGGAATTTAAAAAAATGAATTTTTGTTAATTTATGGTAAGTTACGATATTTACCTATAAAATTACCATAATTTACGGAAAATTTTCATAAATTTCCGGAAATTCATGGAAATTAAAAATAATAATTTTTGATAATTTATGGTAAGTTACCATAAGTCACCTCTAAATTACCATAAATTAGGTTACCATTAATTTCATGCTTCATTATACAATATAATAATATACTATTGTTTTCAGAGTCCACTCTGAAATGCTTGAATCTTTGAGGTATTTAAAAACAGAACTCATGAAAATACTTTTCATGAGACAAAGTAGAAACTGTTGGTCTGGCAATAATTAGAAAATGGTCACATGCGAAATTTATTATACGCCTCCAAAATTTGACTTTAGCCCCAGAAACTTATTTTTTGATGATTGTAAATTTCATGAACGTGAAAAATTACGATGCTGCGATCGGAAATTTTTGAAGGTTTCTCCTTTTTCCAACTTTGACGACAATTTCTTAACATTTTTTTAATTCAATACTTTTTGCTGTTATATCATGAAAGTCAGTTTAATTTCATTTGTAATAAGCTTTTTTGATTATGATTGGTTAAGATTTGACTGACAAGGAAGGTATCCCAGGTGTCCGTCGCCGATTTGATTCTCCCTGATACATGTTGCAGTACTCGAAAAACTAAGCGACACGTGTTTTTTTTATCAGCGGAAAAACACTTTAAGGGGGTGAAACAGCCCCTCAAAGATAGGGGTCGCAAGTGTCGATTGTATAGTTTTGTGTATAAAAACAAAATTCATTTCGACCAAACCTAATGTAAAAGTTTCCTCGTAACGAAAGATGAATAACGTAATTTAAAAAAAAAAGAAAAAAATATAAGGGGGTGAACCACCCTTACATATTTTCAAAGTTGTGCTGAAAATTGCTGAATTCACAGGAAAAAAATTGATGTGGGTAGCCACCCCGGAACACTTTTTATTTTGTGTCTATGATAATATATACTTTCCAAACAAAAGAAAAAATTGAGAAATTATTTTCATAACGAAGGAAATGAAATAGAGTCCATCCAACATGAATAGAAAAATTTCACTGGGGTAAACCACCCTACATATTTTTGAAAATGTGCTGAAAATTGCTAAATTAACAGGAACGGGGACTCACATTGTGTGCAACACGTATTTTTTTCTGATTTTTTTGCTAGATTTTAGACTTATTTTGCAATTTTCTACATTATTAGGGGATGGTTCACCCCCGCTTAATTTTTTTATTCATGTTGGATGGACTTCATTTTACTTCCCTCGTTTGAAAAATATGATCCCAATGGTCTTTATGAATCGAAGGTATAAATTATCATAGACACCAACTGGAAAGTATTTACCCCCATTAATTTTCTTTAAAGTTCTTTGGCCAAACACGTCAACTTTATTTTGGTCCCAAGTACAAAATATATATTTTTTGAATTTTTTCTCCTATGAATTTTTATTTTCTGTATGAAAAGTATATATTATCATAGACGTAGACATCATCAATGTTAACTGGAGTGACTGTTTAAACAATTTATCACAAATGTTGATAATATTCTCTTGGAAAAATGCTACAAAATTGCAGTTAAAAAAATCACTTTCAGTCAAATTTTCAATTAAGATAAGTTAAGTAATTAATCAGAGTCAAGACAATTAATTGTTTAAACAATTTATTATAATGATCAATAATATTATATTTGAATAATGCTAGGAAGATGCGTTTTTTTTAAATGTTTGGCTTTTTGTCCAATTTTCGTCTGGTGTGGAGTAATAACAAATTCAAGTTAACACAATAATTGTTTAAAAAACTTATTATCATTGTTAATAATATTGTCTTTGCTCAATTGATAGAATTTTTCGGTTTTTTCTGAAATTTTCAACTGTCTGTCTATTGTTTATAAGGCGTGACTTAATAATTAATAAGTATCAGCAAAAATAATTGTTTAAACGAATTATTATTGTTTATGACTATCTCCATCTATATCAGTGCCTGATAGTTGCGATTTTTCGGCAATTCTTACCTTTCTGTTCTTTTTTCACTTAGTTGGGTGGTAGATAATTAAAGCTAACAAAAAAGTTGTTAAAACTATTTAATGTTGTTTATAAATATCGTTTCTTAGATGAGTGCTAGAAAGAAGCGGTTTTTTCTAAAATCTTTAAATTCGCATCGCATTTTTTTATGAACAAATAATAAGTCAACAACAACAAAAATGATTTTTCGAATGGTATTGTAGTTTTAAGTGAATTATTTTTGTTTTTTTCCCAATGTTAAAAAAAATCAATTTAAAGAAAAAAAGCTATTTTACACAAGAGGCAGAAATCAATATTAAATCGTTCAATCAACTTTTTTTGTTAACTCTAATTAATGGCAACGGCCATACCACGCTGGAAACATCAGTTCCCATTAGATCACTGAAGTTAAGCAGTGTTGGGCGCGATTAGTACTTGGATGGGTGACCGTTCGAGAATAATACTACTGCGTTGCTGTTGGCGGTCGTGGGTGTGATGAGCCCACACTTGTGGTTATTTACTACAAGAAACTATCCACCTAGAAACACTACCCGAATCGGGTAGTGTCACGCCTACCCCT
>CAKNXH010058984.1:0-22699 GCA_932178445.1 Andricus quercusramuli
GAAATAACTGTTTCAAAAATAATTCTTCAAATATTAGCAATAAAATAATAATAATAAATAATTTGTTAAATGTCCTTCTCTTCAGACAAAAATTGAACTATTTCGTAGAAAATTCATTTTTTAAACAATTTGTTGATTGCTTTGTTTTATTCAAAATTATATCATTTTGGCAGAAAATTAAACAATTTGGTTGAAAATTAACTTTTTAGTTGAAAATCCATATTTTCGAGTTCAAAGTACAATTTCAACAATTAGGTTGACATTTTTTTCTCTCTTGAATGCAAATTTTTTCTTAATTGAAAAATGCAATTTTTTGGTTGGAAATTCAGTCGACTGTTTTTTATTTGAAATAAGAATATTTTTTTGTTGAAATATCAACTATTACATTTTTCGCTGAGAATTATTCTTAATTAAAAATATAAGTATTTGGTAGAAATTTCAACTGTTTTTTTATCCTTCCTAGTTGTAAATTCAACAATTTGGTTGAAAATTCGTATTTTTGGTAGAAAATTAATCTTCTTGGTTCAAAATTGATTTATTTTGCTTGAAAAGTTAGCGGTTTTGTTGATAATTTAATTGCTTTGTTTAAAATTCGTTTTTTTTTTGCTAAAATTGTTTTTTTTTTTACTGAAAATTTAACTATACCCCTTTTAGTTGGAAATTTATTGTTTTTTAGATGAAAATTCCATTATTTGGTTGGAAATTTGTCTTTTTTGGTAAAAATTATTCTTTTTGGTTGGAAAATTATCTTTTTTGTTGAAAATTTAATATTTTTGATCAAATTTAAACAATTTTGTTAAAAATTCATTTTTTTCGGCTGAGAATTCAACTGTTTTGTTAAAAACTCATTTTTTCGGCATCATAATTCAACAATTTTGGTAGAAAATTCAACTATTTGGTTCAAAATATATTTTTTCTTGGTTGAAGATTCATTATTCTAGTTTAATATTTTTTTCTTCGGTTGATTTAATTCATTTCATGGAATGTTTTCAGTTGATAATTAATTTTTTCAACTGAAAATTTAAATGTTCCATTCTTGCTTAAAAATTTATCTTTTTTAGTTGAAAAATTGACCTTTTTTAGTAAAAAGTTTATTAATTTTTTTGGGGTTGAAAATTCACTTTTTTTTCTAGAAAATTTAGAGTTTTTGGATTGAAATTGAACAGTTTGGATAATTCCTCATTTTGGTTTAAAAATTATTCTGTTTTGGTTGAGTTTCCAACTAGTTTGATAAAGATTCATCTCTTTGGTTGAAAATTGAACTATTTTGTTGAAAATTACTTTTTTTTCATTGAAAAGTAATTTTTTCACTAAAAATTTAACGATTCCGTTTTTGGTTCTTAGTTCTTAGTTGAATATTTAAATATTTGGCTAAAAATCGTTTTTTTTTTGTTCAAATTAAATTTTTGTAAAATAAAATTTATCTTGTTTAGTTGGAACTTCATACATTTTGTTCAAAATTCGTCTTTCTGGTTGAAAAATTAATCTTTGTGGTTGAAAACTTAAATATTCATTTCTTTGTTTAAAAATGTAACTATTTCGTTAAAAATTCATTTTTTTCTTGTTCAAATTGAATTTTTGTAACTCAAAAATTTTCTTGTTAATTGAAATTTCATGTATTTAGTTCAAATTTCATATTTCTTGTTAGACATTTCTTTTGTTTTAAATCTCAAATATTCATTTCTTTGTTTGAAAATTTAGATATTTTGTTGTAAATTCGTATTTTGAAGTCGATAAAATTTAAATTAATCAATTAATTTTTTTTAAAGAGATTATTTATCTATTCTAATTTTTGTTGAAAATCCATCTTCTCTTATTGGAAATTCCACCAGTTTTCAATGCCATGAATTGAAGAATGAATAAAAAAAATGTATAAATTAAAAAAATTATATCATTTCAAGCAATTTTAAGCTAGTAACATTAATTTATACATTAAAAGTTGTTTTGAAACCTTTTTAGATATTCTCTTGAAAAAAAAAAATTATTAACAAATTTTCCAGGAATCTAATAATAATTTTCTTATCTTGGAATTGAATTTTTCCTACAATTTTTTGAAAATTCTGCAGAAGTACAAAAACTACCTTAAAATCATCCAGATTCTTTTTTTAGAATTTTGGAAATCTTATTAAATATTCTTTTAATATTAATTAAAAAAAAAATTATTATTAGTTTTTCTAGGAATTTTGATAAAAATTTTTTATTTATGTAAAACCTTTAATTTAAAAAGCTTATAAATTTTGTGTTTGAAATCTTCCAAAATCTAAATTGTCTTTTAAATCGTTTGAAATCTTTTCACGTTTTAAACTATTTTGGATTGTCATTGATTACCCAAAAATTTTCATCCACTCAAATATTCTCTTAAAATTAGTTTTGCAAAATAAAAAATCATTAAAAATTTTCCCCGAAAATTTCAGAAAATTTTTTTCCTCTTTCAGAACCTTTAAAAGATTCTTAAAAAAGTTCAAAATTTTATTTCGAAATCTTCAAACAACTAAATTTATTTTTTTATTTTTCAAAATCTGTGTATAATTTATTGAATAATTTTTTGGTTCCTTTTTACATTTTTATATTTATTTTTAATTTGCTTCTTTTGAACATAATGTCTTTCTAGGAAATATGATGAATGTTTCTCTTCTTCTGACGTCAGGTTGAAAGAAAAGGCAGATTATGTGTAGTTTATTTTTTCAGCATTGGATTTATTTACATACGCCTGCTAACGCGGGACAATACGAATAGAGATTAGTCTTGTTTTAAGCCAAGGTTTACTGGGATTAAGTTGTATATATGAACAAAGTGGATATATGTTCTAAATAATTGAACAAATGTCAAAACACCCCTGAGTGTCATCTGGTCCAAAAAACTATTTTCAAATAGCTGCACTTTTGAAAATATTTCAAAAAAATTAATTAATTTTGTAACCAATATTGCGGAACTTCTTCTATTCAAAAATGTTTCCGTTGTAAAATTGAATTTTTTTTTGCTTTAGAATCGTTTACATTATATTTCGAAATTTTTGGAAATCATTTGGAATATTTGGAAATGTTTCTTAATTTTCTCCTAATTTAAATTTCTGCACCTTCTCTCTCTCTCTCTATTCTAATCTCCCTTTTGTGCAGCGATTCGCAGATGCTCTAAACACTTGTTTTTGATAACCCCACTACTGCCACACTCATATTGATACCTCCATTGCCAACCACGCATATTCGATATCCCCACTACTGCCACACTTACATCTTCCGTATCCCCACTACTGTGACACATACCTTCGACGGTCCCACTACTGTAGAGCTTACAACGTAGATATCCCCACTACTGTCACACATATAACTTTGATATCCCCACTACTGTCACACTTTTAACTTAGATATCCCTACTACTGTCAAACTTATAACTTAGATATCCCCACTACTGTCACACTTATCACTTATATATCCCCACTACTGTCACACTTATAACTTAGATATCCCCACTACTGTCACACTTATAACTCAGATATCCCCACTACTGATACACTTATAACTTAGATATCCCAACTACTGTCACACTTATAAATTAGATATACCCACTACTGTCACACTTATAACTTAGATATCCCCACTACTGTCACACTTATAACTCAGATATCCCCACTACTGTCACACTTATAACTCAGATATCCCCACTACTGATACACTTATAACTTAGATATCCCAACTACTGCCACACTTATAATTTCGATATCCCCACTACTGCCACGCTAAGCAAGTATATTCTTTCTCTCTGCACTCTCTTACCATGCGATCACCTCAAAACTCATGATGATTCCTCACAAAAAATTTCAAAGTTAATCCATCAATGTTTCACTTCTGCCGTGTGGCCCCACTGCTACACACTTTTATTTTCCATTTATTACCGACAATTTTTTTCCTCATCCATAACTTCATTTTTCTCCACACTTTGCGAGTGCGAAAAATTTTAAAAATTATGAAGGGTTGAGAAAAATAAAATTTTGGTTAGGGAAACAAATTTTCGGTACTAGAAAAAAAAAGAAAAAAACATTACCAAAAATAAGATTTCTGGGATAATTTAAAATGATTTAGGTTTTATTTGAAAATATCAATTTTAGGTTTCGAAGATTTCAAAATACGCCGAAAAATAATGTGGAAGATTTTAAGATAATTTTTTTTTATTTTGCAGGATTTTAAAATTTTGTAGAAAAACTGAATTATTTAAAAAAAAATGTCGAAGTTTTAGAAGTTTTGTGAAAATTAAAGAGATTCCAAATTATTTCCTGAAAATTCGAAATGTAGTGTAAACGATTTTAAAGCAAAATTTTAAATTTTATAAGATTAAGAAGTTTTAGAAAAAATTTGAGTAAGATTAAGAGGTATTTAGAAGTTTTGGAAAGGGAAAAAAATTTTAACTTGAAAATATTTCAAACAATTTTAAACAAAATGTAAATTTTTCAAGATTTCGAAATTTAATTTTGAAGACTTCAATGATTTTAAAAGGTTTAAAGATATTTAAAAAGTCGTCTCAAAATTCCGAGCAAAATTTAAGCTGATTTTTTATTTAAAAATATACATTTTAAGAGAAAATTTGGAAAGATTCAAACCCATTTCAAAAGATTTACAAAATTAAAAAAAAAAGAATCTCCGAGATTTTAGAGAAATTTTTTTTAATTTGCAGAATTTATAAAAAGAATTTATAAAAAGATGAAATATCAATTATGAACATATAACATGTTTCGTTGAAAATTCATTTTTTTTTAAAATTCTACTATTTGGTTGAAAATCAACTTTTTTGTTGAAATTTTGATTTGAAATATTTTTGAACTGTTAAAAAATTATATTTATATAAACTGAAAAACAAACAAACGTAAAAAGCAAATGGTTATTTAAAATTTTTATTTTGTATTTAAAATTAGTTTTCTCTTCAAATTATAATTTGGTTGATTTTTTTTTCTTTCTTGACAGAAAAATATTTATGGTTTGAAAATTCAACTATTTTCTAATTTTGTTTTTAATTCCTCTATTTTTGTAGAAATTTCATCTTTTCTCTTTGAAAATTGAACAACTTTGTCAAAAATTCATTTTTTTTGGTTCGTTTTTGGTTTAAAAAATTAATTGAAAATTAACATTTTTTTGAAAATTCAACTCTTTGGTTGACAATGTATCTATTTCGTTTAAAGTCACCTTTTTATTTCAAAATTAATCTGCTTTGTAGAAAATTCATCTATTTAGTTGAAAATTGATTCTTTTGTTGAAAATTCATATTTTCGGGTTTGAAAAATTTCACTGTTTTGTATAAAATTAGTTTCTTTTAGAAACAATTTATTTGTTTTTTTTAGATAAAAATTCAACAATTTGGTTTAGAAATTAATCCTTTTTAGTTGAAAATTCATGTATTTTGTAGAATTTTTTTTTAATTCATCTTTTTGTTTGAAAATTCAACTATTTTCTATTTTTTTTTTAATTCATCTATTTTTGTAGAAATTTCATCTTTTCTGTTTTAAAATTGAACAACTTTGTCAAAAATTCATTTTTTTTTGTCGTTTTTGGTTTAAAAAACTAATTGAAAATTAACATTTTTTTGAAAATTCAACTCTTTGGTTGACAATGTGTCTATTTCGTTGGAAAATCACCTTTTTCTTATAAAATTAATCTGCTTTGTAGAAAATTCATCTATTTAGTTGAAAATTAATTCTATTGTTAAAAATTCATATTTTCGGCCTTAAAAAATTGCTTTGTTTTGTAAAAAATTCGTCTCTTTTGGAAACAATTTATTTGTATTTTTTAGTTAAAAATTCAACAATTTGGTTTAGAAATTCATCCTTTTTAGTACAAAATTCATGTACTTTGTAGAGTTTTTGTAATTAATCTTCTTGGTTGAAAATTCGTATTTTTTTGGTAAATTCAATTGTTTTTGATGAAATATTAATTATTACATGTTTTGTTGAGAATTTTTTTTGTTGGAAAACCAACTACTTGATCCAAAGTGTAACTGCTTTTTAAAAATTGAATTTTTTTTTTTTTTGGTTGAAGAATCATCATTTTAGTGGAAAACTAAATTATTTGCATTTGGTCGTAAAATATTTTTTTCATTTTGAAAATTCATATTTTCGGGTTGAAATGGAAATGTTTCGTAAAAAAATCGTATTTTTGGTCTCAAAATTGAACAATTTGGTATAAAGTTTAAGTATTGTTGAAAATTAGCTTTTTGGTTGAAAATTCAACTATTCGGCAAGAAAAATAAACTATTTTGTTAAAAATTGAACTATTTTTAAAAAATTTAACTGGTTTGTTGGAAATACGTTTTTTTTATTAAAAATTAATTTATTTCTGAAAATATAAATATATCATCTTTGGTTGAAAATTCATCGTTTATTATTATTATACCATCAGACCAAATCCCATTCGGGGTAAGCGTGACTAGCTTGAAAATTCTACTATTTGGTAGAAAATTCATATATTTCATTGAAAATTCGTCCCTTTAGGTAAAAAAGTATTCTCGTTTTTGGAAAGTGAATCATTTTTGGTTGAGGATTTAACTATTTTTTGAAAATTCGTCCCTTTTTGGATCCAACAATTTTTTATTTGACACAATTTTAATTCGAGATATTTGAAATCTTCAAGAATTATATTTATGTAAGCTTAAAAATAAAATAATTTAAAAAATTTAATAATTATTCCAAATTGTGGGGTACCATACGTCCTTCTCTAGAAGTATTTTTTCTTCTTTTTAGTCATAATCTGAATTTTCAATTAAAATGATGAATTTTGAACTAAAATTATTAATTTTCAACCAAAATGATGAATTCTTAACTAGAATCATTGCATTTTCAAACAATAAAAGAATTTTCAACAAAATAACTCATTTTTCAACCAAAGAGATGAATTTTTCATTAAAATGATGATACTTTAAATTTCAAAAAAATCTGACAAAAGAGTTTAACGTTAACTGGAATAGATGAAATTTCAATCAAAAAGATTAATTTTTACTAAAAAAAACGATTTTTCAAGAAGAGTTGAATTTTTTATTAAGAAGGATTTTTCAATCAAGAGTTAGAAAAGATTTTCGAACAAAATGTTGATTTTTCAAGTAAAAAGGTCAATTTTCAACGAAGAAGGTCAATTTTCTATCAAAAAGATCGAATTTTAAACCAAATTTATGAATTTTCAACAAGATACTTGAATTTTGAACTCAGAACAATCAAAGTTCAACCAAAATTAGAACAGTCACACGTTCAGATAAAAACATTAATTTAAAAAAAAAAAAAAAAAAAAAATGAATTTACAAAAGAAATAGTTACTTATGGTTGATTCTGATACCAATCTATTTAGATTATTTAATTTTCCAATTAGGAAAAGAAAACGATCCAATATTTAAAAACATTTATAAAAATCGCTAAAATTCAATACATTAATTTATACAAAACAATTTTTAAGTAAAATGAAAGATTTTTTGCAAAAAATTGAGGTAAAACTATGTAAACTCAATTTGAAGAAATCTTAAATTATTCATAAGCAAACCATGCATATTGGAAAAAATCATGAGTTTAGTGTCTCTATTTAAAATTTTGAAATCAAGATTGAAATAGAATTCCATATTATCATGAATAATTTTTGCAAAATAATCAAGAAAAAGATTCATAATCAAAAAATTAAATTCCAAAGCAATAGGGAGAATTCTTTTCTATTAAACAATCAATTTTTCGATACATTATTTTGTTTACATTGAACATAATTAATTTATAATTCACATTAAAAAAAAAAGAAAAAAAAAGGAAGAAGTTTCTTTAAAGGTATATTAATTTTTCATACCTTTAGTTATTCCCTATAAACAATACCTGACGAGGAGGTCTAAATTGGCCTCGAAACAGGTTGGTCCCATTGTAGTATAAAAAAGGAGGAGAAAGGAAAAAGTGAGAGGTTGGTTTTTGTTTCACTTTTTCATTATGTTATTTTTGTCTCTAATGAGCCGAAAAGTGAGGTTACTGAGCGAAGAATTCTCCAGTGGTTCGGTTTTACACCCCAATAGTTGGGGTGGTTTTCCTTTCTTTCTGTTTCACACAAAGGATTGGTGCGCTCGCCCGACTGAGTCGTGCGGGCACCCCAACCATTCGGGTGCTCACCCGAAACAGCAGCGGCCGAACTGGTGGCTTGCCCGCCCGAATAGTTGGGGAGTTTGCACGCATGATTCGGGTAGTGGCACGAATGATTAAGGTCGTTAGACAACTCAAGTCAATTAAAAATCTTACACATTGATGATCACAGGTGAACCCTGTTCTAAAGCACTGCATGTACATTATCGAGTTTTTGATTATGTGATTTACCTAATCTTAGAATGCTCCGTTAGTATAAATATGAGTGAGTTGGCAATTAGTGCGCGCCCGAGCAATTTTTTGTAGAAAAATTGAATATCATGGTTTTCGTTAATTGTTATACGGCTTTGAAGCCACCTTTTTCAAAAAGCGGGCAGTATCAAAGTTTTTCGGTTGACCGGTATCAAGCGAAAGTAACTACTATTTCATTTAGAACGTAGAACTTCATAACCTAATAGAGTAAATATCTCTTAGTTATGGGCTGACCGATTGCGACCTTAAACATTTATATCGAAAAAATTAGTTTTTACGAAGATATTCACAAAATAGGACAAAAATGGATCAAATCCCACGCATTTGAACCATCGTTTTCCCCTCAGCAGTTAACGAAGTGAAGTTAGCTGACTATGAAGTGAAAATGCCTGATTAGCGAACATGCGCAAACGTCGAACGCGCAACATCCAACGCGGTTGACGACTCGAATCTCCCGAATCATACGTGCAAGCTCCCCAACCATTCGGGCGGGCGCCCCACCAGTTCGACCGCTGCTGTTTCGGGTGAACACCCGAATGGTTGGGGTGCCCGCACGACTCAGTCGTGCGAGCGCACCAATCCTTCGTGTGAAACAGAAAAAAAGAAAAACCACCCCAACTATTGGGGTGTAAACCCGAACCACTCGGGAATTCTTCGTTCAGTGTAGACATATTGTAGCCCTACAAATTTCCATTATGGGTTGAAAAATATTTTTCCCATTCAAATAAAAAAATTATTGATGATGATATAAAAAAAAAAAATGATGAAATATCTTTTTTGGGTTTGTTTTCAATCTTTTGATGCAGTTTATCGAAAGGAAATTTGCGTGCTACTCATATTCAGATTCCAGTTCTCATGATAGTAAACACTGTGTCTCGTACATGTCTGCCACGTATAATCACTTAATGCTGTGTATATTTAAGACATCCCACTACTATTGTATATTATTTCCTCGAGCGTAGTAAACAGTTTCTCATTAAACATTTACAAAGCGTTCCTTTCAATATCTCCCGATTGAACATTGGCGCCTTTACTTCTTCCAATAAATTTAATCTCTCAGAAATGGTAACGTCAATTTCTACCTATCCTAGATATGATACATTAGTTTTTTTTGTCAAAAATTGAAATATTATAAAATTTTATTAACTTTTACTGAATATAGCTTTTATTATTTTGTATACATTTATCGTACAAACAATTTTTTAAATCATTTTTCCATTAGTCGGTAAGGACGATTTTTTTAGTCTAATGTCACTAGCGCCCTCACGTAAGTGAATCTCGAAATGTGACAGACATAAATACCTACATTACCGACATCACTTTTTCAATTTTCTTTTTTTTCACTTCTTTACTTTTTTAATTCATTTTTAATTCACTTTTTTAATTTAAATAAAATATCAGGCTAAAACTTTGGAAAATCTTACTTTTGGGAGGGGGGGGGGGGTATCGAGACAGTTTGTTACGATATATGTAATTTTTGAAAATTCGCAAAAACTTTCTCCTGAAGATTATCATTTTAGTTATAAATTTTATTATTTGTTTGAAAATTTTAAAATTTTCTGAAAAAGACATCAACTGTTTTGTTAAAAATTCATCCTTTTGGGCTCAAAATTTAACTCTTTTCGTATAATATTAACCTTTTTTTTTTAATTCATATTTATTTGCTGATAAGTCAACTGAAATCTTTTTTTGATGAATAATAATTTTTACGAAAATTTGTCTTGTTAATTTAAAAGTTTATTTTTTTTTTAGTCTTCGACTAAATAGTAAATATCTTTCTTCGACAAAAAATGGTTTTGTTGAAAATTCAACTATTTCATAGAAAATTTACTTTTTTTTTTAAATTTGTATTTTTCTGTAGAAAAGTCTATAGAAATCCTTCCGGGTGGAATTTCAACTTGTTTTTTGAAAATTTGTCATCTTGATTTAAAAATTCACCTGTTTTAGTAGAATTTTTCTTTTCCTTGGACAATGCAAATTTTTGGTTGAAAATTTAACAATCTTGTTAAAAAATCTTACTTTTTGGTTACAAATTCGATTATTTATCAGAAAATTAACTTAAAGTTTATAATTCTTATTTCGGTGTTGGAAAGTGAACTAGAATCTTCTTTGGATGAATATTTAACTAATTTTGCAAAGTTCTTTCTTCTAATTCATTTGTTTAAAAAAAAATATTTCATTTTCTTGAATAAAAATGCAACTGTTCGATTGAAAATTAAACTCTTTTTTGAATTTTTTTATTTTTTTCTTTCAAAATTCACCTGCTTTAGCAGAAATTATATCTTCCTTGGATAAAAATTCAACTGTTTGGTTTAAAATTTGAAAATTTTGTTGAAAAGTCGTACTTTTTGGTTGAAAATTCTGTTCTTTTGTTGAAAATTGAACTATTTTGTAGAAACTTTACTTTTTGGTTAAATTTAATATTTTGTTGTTGAAAAGAGAACTGAAATCTTTTTTGGATGAAAATTCAGATATTTTATTCAAAAAAATTTTCTTCTTCAAATTAAAAATTCATCTGTTTTGAGAGAAATTTCATCTGTCTTGGATAAAAATTCAACTGTTTGGCTTAAAATTTGACAATTTTGTTGAGAAGTCGTCCTTTTTGGTTGAAAATTCTTTTTTTTTTTTTTTTGAAAATTTAACTATTTTGTAAAAAATTTACTTTTTGATTAAATTTAATATTTTGGTGTTGAAAAGAGAACTGAAATCTTTTCTGGATGAAAATTCAGATATTTTGTTCAAATTTTTTTTTTCAAAAGAAAAATTCATCTGTTTTAAGAGATGTTTCATCTTTCTTGGATAAAAATTCAACTGTTTGGTTTAAAATTTGACAATTTTGTTGAAAAGTCTTCTTTCTTGGTTGAAAATTCTGCTGTTTTTTTGAAAATTCAACTATTTTGTAGAAAATTTACTTTTTGGTTAAATTTAATATTTTGGTGTTGAAAAGAGAACTGAAATCTATTCTGGACGAAAATTCAACTATATTTTTTTAATTAGTTTTTTTTTCAAAATTTCAACTATTTCGTAGAGGATTCAACTATACCGTTAAAAATTCATCCCTTTTGGTTTAAAAAATTCGCCTGTTTGGGCAAAAAAATTCAAGTTTGTTCGTAGAAACTTGTTTTTGTTAAAAAAATTCATATTTTGATCTTGAAAAGTCAACTGGAATATTTTCTGGATGAAATTAGTTTTCTTTTTAAATAAAATGCATCATATTAGTTTAAAAAAATTTTTTGTTCAAAATTATGTTTTCCATTTGAAAAATGATTGTTTTAACTGAAAATTTAAGTCGTACATGTTTGGTTCAAGAATTATCTTCTCAAATTGAAAATTCAAATAATTGGCTTAAAATTCCTGTATTTTATTGAAAATTCGAATTTTAAGAGAGAATATTTAATCTTCTTGGTGACTAATTCATCTTTTTAGTCGAAAATTCCTTTTTTTTGTTGAAAATTAGTTTTGTCTTATTAAGAATTAAATTTTTTTTAATGAAAATATAACTGTTGCATTTTTTGTAAAAAAATTATCTTTTTTGATAGAAATTTAATCTTCTTGGTTGAAAATTATATTATTTCATTGAAAATTTAGTTCTATTTGAAAATAATTTCTTTCAACTGGAAATTTAACTATTCTATTTTTAGATTAAAATTTAACTGTTTCTAGGTGAAAATTCAACTATTTGCTATTTAACTATTTTGTCAAAAAATTCGTTCGTTTTTTGATTTATAATTTATTTTACTAACTGAAGATTCACCTTTTTTATTTTTGGTAGAAAATTTATCCTTTTAGCTAAAAATTCATGAATTTGGTTGAAAATTAAATTTTTTTCTAGTTGAAGATACTATGTCAAAAAAAATGTTGCCTCGGTTTTATCTCTTTCTCTGTATCCCCCTTTTTTCTATCTCTTGTTCTTCTTTTCTCTCTCCTTTACCATTGGCTTTCCTTGAAAATTTGACAAATTCTGAGATTTTCAATCTTAACTAAACCTCAGTAGTTGTTATGACTTGGTACACGACACATCATGTTTCTGTTTTCCTTTTAATGCCTTTTGTTTTGTTCAAATAAAATCTAATTTAAATGTTTCAAATGTTTTTAAGGAATTTATTGAATAAATTTTAATAATTGATTGTGTAAAAAATTGAAGTGTGATAAAAAAACTTTAAAAAACGTTTTCCAAAGTGTGACAAGGACAGAATAAGGACAAAAATTTTGGTTGCATCAAGGAGAAAGAATACAGGGAAGTAGAATAAAAAAATTTTTTTCAAAAAGAACTGAGAAAATTGTATAACAAAGATCTTTAAAAGATATTTTTGTTTTAAGGAATTGTTCTCTTCTGATCAGAATGAATTTTAATAATATTGACCGAATATGGGGTGAGGGTTTTGATAGGATAGATGGACCCGTGAAAAATATCAAACAATTTTACCTTTTTAGTAAAAAACTAAGATCAACTATTTTACAACAAGATTTTCTAATCAAATGTAAAATTCATGGTGTTTTGCCTAAAAAAATTTACGACATCAACAAAAATGTTAGACTGGATTTCAATAATAAAAGAAATAGGGAAAAATTTGAGATAAATACTGAAAAATATAAAAAATCTCTTTTGAATTTAGTGATAAAAGAAAGCCACTCACAGATACACTCTTATAATATCAAGATTAAACAGATAATTGAGAAATTGAATCAACAGGTTCCCCCCTCTTTCATTAGAGAATGTTTTGAAAGAGAAACAGAACTTAATAAAAATGCACTAAAAAACAACATTAAACATGATCGAAAATTTTTGAATATCCTCCACGAACAAGGGGATGTACAAAAATTACATTTAAATATTCACTCAGTTCTTTTTCATGATCAACCAGATCCTTGGTTTTTGAATATTTCTAATGTTGTTATTCCACAGAGAATTATAAACATTTTGAGATTAGGCGATGGATTTAGCAATAAATTTAGTGAAAAAAACTATAATCAATTACTTGAAATCATAAAAGATATTGAATCCAATATTACAAAAATACCAGAAAATAAAATTGAAGAATTTAGATCAAATTTTATGGGTTTATCTAATGATTTTCTAAAAGATGACAATCAAAAAACCTTGATAGAAAAGGAGCTTAATGATGGCTTAATTGAAACAAAAATGTTTTTGAAAAAGCACCCTGAATTAATGATCACAAAATCTGATAAAGGAGGAAAAACGGTTGCAATAAATAGGGTTACTTATGTTCAAAAAATGTCAGACATTCTAAATGATGAAAATAGTTTTCAATTGATCATGAATAATCCCACTAAAATGCTACAAAAAGCTACTTTCAAAATTTTAGACAGAATGAGAACTAATAAATTTTTGGGGAATAATATAGAAAGATGCGATATCGATACAACTAGTACAAATCTCCCTCTAGCACAGGCGCGGATCCAGAGGGGGGGCCACGGCGGCTTGGCCCCCCCCCCAAAGCCCAGACCCGAATTTTTCAAATAAGATAATTGAAGTTTACTATCCCACCATAAAGAAACTAATTCGGGAGGATTGCGGCGAGTTAACGTGCTTAAATTCGCCCGAATTCTGCTTTCTGATTCGTTGAAACGAACTGAGCCAGCGCGAATTAAATGCTTGTCAATTTGCCTTAATTCGTGGTCAAGGTAATTTCGAAAAAAATTAATAAAAATTGCATGCATCGAGTCTCGAACCAGCGATCCCAAGTGTGTAAGTCCAGAGGACAACACTGAGCTACAGAAAACATTAATATATATTAACAACAAATCCTATATGCGCCCACGCTTGAGTTATACCTTAAGAATTCGATTGAATAGGCCAGTTTTTAAGTGTATTCGCGCTGCGAATTCTGGCGAATTGGAGCTTGACTTACAATCTAGCGGATTAAAATGAATTGGCCGACACTGAAATTTTTGACACTTTCAAATGAATAAGGTCCCCTAAAATATTTTCGCTGAATTCAGACAAATAGGATATTTTAAGACTATATTACTCTGCACGAATTTACACACATAAAAAGCAAGAAAATTGCCATCACGATTACTGGGACTAAGGTCACGATTACTGAGATGTCTACCTTAACTGCATAAATTAAAAAATGGGAAAATTAGTGTAATTAAAAAAAAAAACTAAAACATAAGGTGTCAAAATACTTTTAAAAAGAAGTCAAAAACTTCGGAGAAAGCTTACTATTTTGAAATTTATCAATATTTTTAAAAACATTAAAATGTGTTTGCTATATTGAACAGAAATTTCACAGAAAAAACAAAGCGTGAATCTAACGCTAATTTCAGGGTACCATTTCCCTTCAAAAAAAATTAGTCTTGGTAGTGTGAATGGTACCACTACAAAAGGTATCGTTTCCCTTGGATTTGGGGTATGAAAAGTCACCTGTAGTCAATTTTTTTTACAGTTTTTGCGGCAAAAATAATAAGTGATAGTTTCGTAGCCCAACTCCGAGCGAGATGGAACCCCATGTTAAAATTAGGTGCAGCAAAATTTATCCCAGAGTTTTTATTGTGTTAATTTAAAAACTTCAATGTCCGGGAAACCAGGAGATGATCAGAATTTTTTGAGAGCTGGAAATAACAGTGAATTTATTTTTTGACCGGTATTTTTACAAGTTTTTCAAAGAAAAACCTATCCAATCATTTGAAATATCACAAATTTCATGTCACAAGATATATAATGCAATCCAACATAAGTTTCATTTCAACTTCTTTTTAAATGCTAAGTTCAGTTGTTAACTTTTTCAATTATGAAATCATTCAGTTTGCAATGTGGAATTCGAAAATCTTTTACGATCCAAATTTTCCATTTTACATCTTTATTTTTGAGGGTACATTTTCAATTAAAAGAATGTTGAAGTGCAGTTTTGAAGACTTACACAATACACGATTAATATCTTTCGAAACTGAAAATTTTCGACAAAAAATGTTTTAAGTTGATCAACTGTAAATATAAATTAAGTAATGATTTTAAAAATTAAACTGTAGTTCGTGTATTCGCAATTGAACAATAATTGATTGATTTTATAGCACGATTCTGAATCTGATGAAATTAAACAATTTACAAATTTTGACGTTAAAAATTGAACTGTTTTAATTCGAAAGCCGTATTAGTTAACAAAATGTAAACTTCCGATTGAAACTTTATAAATTATCTGCTGTTTCAGTCTAAAATATACCATTTTTAACGACTTCAATTATGAAAATTATTAATTAAAAAAAAACAACAATTTTTTAATAGTCAGCAAAGTTTGACTGTTTATTTGAAATGAACAATTATAAATGAAATACTAAAATCCGAACAATTTGAAACTGAATTGTTTGAAACAGAAAGCCTTGAATCGTTAAAATTTCGGAGAGCTGAACGTTACAATGTTAATTTTAATTGTTCTAATTTAAAATTTTGTATTTGCAAGTGAAAATGTTGAATATTGATGTGTAAATAACAAATAAAAATGTATCCATTCAGAAAAAATTCGAGTAAGTTGAGGAGATATATTTAGAAGTTTTTAAATAAAATTTTGAAGCTTTTAACGATTTTGTAAGGTCTTAAGATAATACAAATATTGTTTTAAGATTCGTGGGAAAATTTTCGAATGATTTTTATTTTAAAAAATTAATTTCAACAGAATATTTAAAAATATTTTAAAACGGACGCAAATTTTGATGAACAAATAAAAATTGAACAGTTATAAATTTGGAAAAAATTGATTTTCTAGGAAAAAAAACAACATATTTTTAAGAGAACGTTTTAAAAGATTTCAAAAAAAATTTAAATGTATAAATAACAATTGAATAATCATTCATTCAAAGCGATTTAAACTTAAAATAATTCAACTTCTAATTTAAAAAGTGTTCAATTGAAAAAAATTATAATTTTTCAATTTTTCCAGGATTTCAACCGGGAATATGAATATCGCAAAGAGTGGAAATATACGCCTAAATTTTGCTCTTTAAAAATAATCGTTTTATAGTTTATGCTTGACTTCGAAAATTGTATGAGTATTTTATACTTGTTAAATAATGATTATACCATGACATGCAAGACGCAGCTTGTAAATATAAAAACATGGTTTTTATTCAAACATTTGTTTATTATGTTTATAAGATTTGTGAATAATATATTTTTATAATTTTTAATAAACATTCAAAGCAAATAAATAACTATAAAATGATTATTACCTTCTCCCCCTCCCCCTTAAGAGTGGAGGGGAAGGGGAATTATTGGATGGCCCCCCCTAAAGCCCTTCTCTGGATCCGCGCCTGCTCTAGCATATGGTCTTGTTAAAGCTCACAAAGAGGATTACCCTCTAAGACCTGTTATTTCAACTATAGGTTCTCCGACTAGAAAATTAGAAGAACTGTTGAGTCAAATTATTAAAAAATCAATTGGAATCTCTAATACTTCAATTAAAAACAGTCATAGTTTCTTAAAACTAATAGAAAAAGTAAAAATTCCGTTAGAGCACATTTTTGTCTCTTTTGATGTAGTTGCTATGTTTCCAAATATTCCTTATGAAAGAGTAGAAAAGGCCATACAAAAACGTTGGAATTTGATTGAAATTAATACTAAAATTCCGAAAAAACATTTTCTTGATGCTATAAAGTATGTTTTTCATTCAGTATATTTCAAATTTAATAATAATTATTACAAACAAAAATTTGGAACTCCTATTGGATCAGTTTTATCACCTATTTTGGCCGAGATTGTTATGGAAGATTTAGAGAATGAGGTTTTTCAAAAAATTGATTTTAATATTGATTTTTATGCAAGATATGTTGATGATTCAGTACTCAGTGTACATAAAAATAACGTAAACACTCTTCTTAATGTTTTCAATAGTATACATCCAAGATTACAGTTCACAGTTGAAATAGAAACTGAAGGAAAATTAAATTTTCTAGATTTGACTTTAATAAAAACAGAAGAAAGACAGATTATAACTGACTGGCATCGAAAAAAGATTTGTTCAGGGAGAACACTTAGTTTTCTTTCGAATCATTCTATTCAGATTAAGATAGGAATCATAAAAAATTTGATCGATAGAGCTCTTAAATTATCAAAACCAATTTTCCATGAGAAAAATATTGAACTATGCAAACAAATTCTTTTTCTAAACCATTACCCTTTTGAATTCATAGAAAAACACATGCAAAATAGAATTAATTCTATCAATAACAAAAATAAGGATCAAAATATAAAACACAGAGAAGACTATAATTCTTTTAACACTGTTGTTCTTCCATACTTTGGTAAAATTTCGAAGATATTGAAATCAATGTTAGGAAGATTAGGTCTACATACTATTTACAGAGTTCCCTTTAAGAGCAATATGATAGTAAAATTAGGAAAAGATAGATATGAAAAGTTAGACAAAACATGTGTTATTTACAAAATAAACTGTAAGGTTTGTAATGCAAGTTATATAGGGCAGACAAAAAGGGCACTTAGACTTAGAAAGGGTGAACATGAGAATAATTTTCATAGAAGCTCCAGGTATCACTCTGTTCTGTCTAAACATATGATTGCACATGGTCATGATTTTGATTGGAATGATATTAAAGTTCTTTATCATGAAAAAAAACAAAAAAAGAGAGAATTTATGGAAATGTTGTTTATAAAGAGAGAAGGTAACAAGGCTATCAATTTAAAGAAGGACCTCTCAAGATACAATAAAGTTTGGGATAGAGTTATTAATTGGTTAAAATAGTTTCTTTGTACTAATTCAATTTCCACTAAAAACAATCAATTGCTAAATTTAAAAAATCTTTTATGTTTACACTGAACTTGATTTATTCATCTTTCTCTTTATTGTCATTCTTTCGTTTCTGTTGTTCTCCTTTTTCTCTCTCTCTCTCTCTCTCTCTCTTCCTCTCTCTCTTTCTTTCCTTTTCTAATGGCTCTTTCTGAGAATTTGACAAATTCTGTGAGTTTCAATCAAAACTAAACCTCAGTATTCGTCGTGACTTTATACGTTTCGCATCGTCTTCTATTCTCGATTTTAATGTTTTGACAATGAAGCAAATAATGGACTTCAAAATAGGACCAAAAATCTAATTTAAATGTTTCAAATGTTTTTAAGGAATTTATTGAATAAATTTTAATAATTGATTGTGTAAAAAAATTGAAGTGTGATAAAAAAACTTTAAAGAACGTTTTCCAAAGTGTGACAAGGACAGAATAAGGACAAAAATTTGTGGTTGCATCAAGGAGAAAGAATACAGGGAAGTAGAATAAAAAATTTTGTTTTAAAATAACTGGGAAAATTGTATAACAAAAATCTTTAAAAGATCTTTTTGTTTTAAGGAATTGTTCTCTTCTGATTAGAATGAATTTATCAATTTGGGGAAGGATCTCTCAAGTTATAACATAGTTTGGGATAGTGTTATTAATAATGCTAAAGTATTTTCTTTAAACTAAATAATTTATAAAAGAAAAATTTATTTTCATTAAATTGATTCATATTTCATAGGAAGTAAAATTAATATAGAATTTTTATGGTTATATAAATTTAATCATACCTTTAGTTATCCAATAAATAATTCCCTGATGAGGAGGTTTAAATTGACCTCGAAACATGTTGGTTTTTCCCCCGTAGTATAAAAAAGACGGAAGAAGGAAAAAGTGAGAGGTGGTATTGGTTGACTTTTTCCTCTTTTTCCCTCTTTTTTCAATATGTTATTTTTGTCTCTAAAGAGCCGAAAAGTTGGATGGTCATTGAATTTTATTTTTAATTATGAAAAAATTTTTTTCTACATTATTGTAATAAAAAAGTTTTGTCAGAGTAAAATGAACTTCGAGACTATTTGAATCTTAAAGAAATGTAAACTTTTTCGTTGAAAAATGATCTGTTTTATAGAAAATGTAACAATTCTATTTTTTGTTAAGAATTCATTTCTTTGGCTGAAAAAACTATTTAGTTGAAAGTTCGTTTTTTTTTAATGAAAAATTCAGCCTGTGGGTTGAAAATTCATATTTTTAAAAAATAGTTGAATTTGCAACTAAATAAATCAATTTTCTACCAAAAAGCCTAATTTTCTAGAATAAAAAAAGAATTTACAACGAAAAGTTAAATTTTTGCCCAAACAGTTAGCAGATGAATTTTCAACCAAAATGATAAAATTTCTATAAAAAAAGAGTCATCTTCTTAAAAAAATGTAATAGTCAATTAACAAAATTAATATTAGATAGATTACTTTCCTACCAAGAAGATACATTTTCTGCTATAAAGGACGAATTTTCAGTGAAATTATAATCAAAAAAGATTTTATATTTAAATAAAAAACAATCAAATTGACTTAAAAAAAAAACATTTTCAACAAAATGATTGTTTCTTCAACCGAAATAAATTACTTTTCTGCCGAAAAAATAAATTTTCAACGGATTAGTTGAATTTTCATCCAAAAAGAGGAATTTTGAATGAAAATTATGATCTTCAGTCATAAAAATTAATTGTGAAAAAATTAGTTCAATTTTCAAACAAAAAAGATGAATTCTCTATGAAAAATGTATTATTTGATATTACAAATAAAAAAGATTTTAATTATTAATAAAAAAGAATTGAATTAATTCAAAAATGAAAATGTATCAACAAGATAGTTGAACTCTTAACCAAAACAGAACAACTTTCAACCTCGCAGTTGCATTTTCAAAAAAAAAAGATGAAATTTCTACGAAAAACAATAAATTTCCAAACAAAACAGACGAATTTTCAAGAAAATAGTTGAATTTTCAACCAAAAATCATTTTAAATACAAAATAAAATTTAGGAAAAACTATTTATTTTTTTAAGTTCATTCGCTTTCAAGGTTATACAAAAATAATTTTTGAATATTTCAAATATTTAAAACCAGAATTTCAACAAAAAAGTTCATTTTCAAGCAAAAAGATGAATTTTGACCAAGAAGATTAATTTTTTGACAAAGGAGACCAATTTAAAAAAAAAAGTTTTTTTGAGAACCTTGTCAACGGAAGAAATAAATTTTTAATTCGAATGTAGAATATTTAATTAAAATGATTAATTTTTCACAAAATAGTCCAATATGTTTCGATTGAAAATTTTCGCCTTTACCGCTCCCAAAAATTGAATCTCTTAGAGAGAATGGTAACATCAATTTCTACTTATTCTACAAATGATACATTAGTTTCTGATTCAACATTTTATTTGATTAAAAAATGTTATTAACTTTAACTGAATTTACGTTTTATCCTTTTTTGTACATTCATCGCACAAACAAATTTTTTATTCATATTTTTCATTAGTCGGTAAGGAAGAATTTTTAGTCTAATGTCACTAGTGCCCTCACGTGAATGAATCTTGAAATTTAAGATTCGAGGCATGTGCCACTCATTTGATTCCTACCTTACCTACATTTTTTTATCACCAAAATTCCACAGAAAATGTCTAAATTATTGGTACGTAAACTTTCCCTAGTTCCTTTTCTATCTTTTTCCAAACTTTTAGATAGATATCTCATCCCGTGTGAAATCAGTATGATTAAAAAAATGTCGGTAAAGTAGGAATCGTACTAGCGTCACATGCCCTTAAGGCAAGTTTTTTCACTTTGAAAGATTTTTCAACATTTTTGGAACCATTAAGTCTTCTTGAAAGATATTTAGGAACTTAAGAAGTTTTAGAAAGCGCTCTTTTCAATTGAATCCCTCAGAAAAATGGTAACATCAGTTTCTACTTAATCTACATAAGATACATTAGTTTATAATAAAAAATTTTTTGTGATTAGAAAATTTCGTTAACTTTTACTGAATAGACCTTTTATCATTTAGTATGCATTCATGCTAGCAAAAAATTGAGAAAGCATATTTTTCATTCGTCGATAAGGAAGAAATTTTTTAGTCTAATGTCCGTGGCGCTCTCCCGTAACTGAATCTCGCAATTTAAGATATTTTCAAATCAAGTGAATTCAAATACAGGAGCGTCCACATATCACGTGATGCCATTTTTAGTAATTTTTCACTCATGTTATATAAAATGTATATTAAGGGCATGTGACACTTATCCGATTCCTATTTTACCGACATTTTTTTTTATCATACAAATTCTGTACGAAATGAAATATCAAGCTGAAAGTTTGAAAAGATGAAGAAAATTTAACTATTTTACTGAGAGTTCGTTTTTATTCTTCTGAAATTTGATTTTTTTTTTGTCTGAAATTGTTACTATTTCATGTTTGGTTGCAAATTAATATTTTAAATTGAAAATTGATAATTTCTAGCAGAAAATCAGATTTCAAAGAAAACTCACACACTTTTTCAAAAAAAAGCGTTTTTTTAATGAAAATCCTTACATTTTAAAGCTTCCTAATTTTTAGCAATTTTAGGTTACATTACTTCATTTTAAACAAAAAATTGGTGATTTAAAAAAAACATTATTATCACTTGAACAATATTTTTAATATTTTCACATTTTTTTATAATGTTAGCGTTTTTTGTCGGAAATTAGTATTTTTAATATCAAGAAGTTAGATTTTTCAGAAGTTGCGTAAATTTGTACAATTTTAGGTTATGCTCGCGCTTTACACGAAAAATTGGTATTTTAAAACAAAAATAAGTATAATTTGAACATAATTCAGAATATTTTAACAATTTTGAATACTGTTAGGGTTTTTCGTTGAAAATTGATACTTTTGATTAAAAAAATTAGATTTTAAAGAAGATTCACAACTTTTAACCATTCTTGGTTACGTTATAGAGTTAAAAAAAAATGGTATTTTTAAACAAAAAATCATTATAATTTAAAGAAGATTTGTCTTTTAAACAATTTAGATTCTGTTAGTGTTTTTTGTCGGAGATTGGTATTTTTAATTTTAAAAAGTCAGATTTCGAAGAAGATTCACAAATTTTGATAATTTGGGTTATGATAGCGTTCTACACCAAAAATTGGCATTTTAAAACAAAAATCATTTTAATTTGAAACAGATTTATAATCTTTCAAAAATTTCGGATTTGTGTTTTTTATCGGAAATAGACATTTTTAATTTAAAAAAATGAGATTTGAAAGGAAATTCACAACTTTAAGCAATTTCAGGTTATGTTAGCATTTTGCACCAAAAATTGTTATTAAAAAAAATCATTAAAATATGAACAATATATAGAATCTTAACAATTTTAAATTATGATAGTGTTTTGTCGGCAATTTCTTTTTAAATAAAAAAAAATTTCAAAGATATCCACTACTACTGACAAGTTTAGGTTATGTTTCTCTTTTACATAAAAAATTGTTTTTTTTTAATCATAATTTAAACCAGATTTAGAATATTTTATCAACTTTGATTAAGTTTAGTGTTTTTTTCACATGTTGGTATTTTTAACTTTTAAAAAACATTTCAAAGAAATTT
>CAKNXH010058984.1:36990-52509 GCA_932178445.1 Andricus quercusramuli
AAGTACGGCCCCTTAATGGGAAAGCACCCGACCGGCAATCGGAAGATCTGTGGTTCGATTCCCAGCGGAGCGAATGGAGAAGATCTTTTTTTTCAGGAAAACAATTAGTTCTAATTAAAATTTTGAAATTTAAAATTTATTATCCTTGACAATTATTTAAAAAAATAGTTTTTTAATCCCTGTCTTTTGCCGGACTGTCAGAATTTTGCTGACCTGGCCAACATGTATAAAAATTGTATTATTATGAAAAAAATGTCCATAAAAAATTTCCTCAACTCATTCACTAAATAAGTAGTTAATCTCTGATCCTTATCCTTATCTTATCTTGACCTTATCTTTTCTGATACTCAACTGCAGCTCTCAAGATAAATTAAAAAAATATATTTTCGCAAAATTCTTTGAGAAAATCCTATTTTAGACTCACCTAAATAAAAAAGTTCTGGTATTCTTGCAAGACTAAATATTACCCTTGCCCCTGCATGTGATAAGGTGCCAATTGCAATGATCCAAGTGTCCCTTAATTTAAAAAATTTGCTCATTACTGGCACTCCCACGAGCATAGCTGAAAGATTACAAAAATATATAATTAGTTTTTTTTTACAAAAATGAAAAATATGTCAATTTTAATTAAGGTGACCAGACGGCTTTATCGAAGTATCAGGACTACAAGAAACCAATTTCAACAAAAAATATAAATTTTATACCAATAAGAATAATTTTCTAGCAAAAAAATATAATTTTTAACAAAATGCAGGAATTTTCAACAAAATAGTTAAATTTTTAACCAAAGAATTAATTTTTAACAAAGAAGATAAATTTTCTACCAATGAGAATAATTTTCTACCAAAAAAGTTGAATTTTTAACAAAATAGTTAAATTTTTTCCCAAAAAATGAATTTTCAACAAAGTAGATTAAATTTCTACCAATAAGAATAATTTTCTACCAAAAAAGATTAATTTCTAACAAACGGCAGGAATTTTGAACAATATTGTTACATTTAAAAAAAACTAAATTTCAACCAAAAAGATTAATTTTTAACAAAACACAAAATAGATGAATTTTCAAAAAAATAAAATAAAAGTTGAACCTAGTGGAAATTTTGTTCGAAAATTAATTTGTTTTGTTTAACGATTCATCATTTCAATCCAGATACCTTTTTTATTAAAATATATCTGCTTTGTTTAAATTTTTTTTAGTTAGAAATTAATTTTTCAAATAAAAATTTCACTATTTATTTTTGGTTGAAAATGTATCCTTTATAGTTGAGAATTCGTGTATTTTGTTAAAAATAAATTTCTTTAGTTAAAAATTAACTATTTTATGGAAAATTCGTTTTTTTGTTGTTGAGAATTCGACTATTTTGTTTCATCTTTATAATTAAAAATTATTTTTTTCAATTAAAAATCTTACTATTTGTTTAAAAATTATTTTCAATAAAAAAAAGAATTTTCAACCAAATAGTTGAAGTTTCGACCAAAAAGATGAATTTCCTACCAAAAAAGACGAATTTTACACAAAATAGTGAAGTTTTGAATCAACAAAATAAATTGTCAACCAAAGAATTAATTTTTCAGCAAGAAGGTTATTTTTCTATCACAAAAAAAAACAATTTTAAATAAAATACACTTTCAACCAACACGAAGGAGTTATATTTTCAGTTGAAAAATTTCAACTGAAAAGATGAATTTTCAACCGTAAAGATAAATTCTCAACAAAAAATGGAAAAGTTATATTTTCAGTTTAAAAAAATTAGTTTTGTATCAAAAGGAAACGTATTTTAAAAAAAGTAGTATTTTCAAATTTTGGAAATTTATTAAAATTTGGATAATATTTGGGAATTCTTGAAGATATATTAGAATTTGGAAAATATTTCGTAATTCTTGGTAATTTTTTGAAATAGTGGAAAATTTGAGAAATTTATCAAAAATTTTAGTAATTTTTGGAAATTGTGAAATATTGGAAATTTATCAAAATTTGGAAAATATTTGGTAATTCTTGGAAATTTTGAAATTTTTGAAAAATATTTGAAAATTTTAGGAAATTATGGAAACTTTGAATCTTTTCTAAAGACTCCGATTCAAGAAATTTTTAGTTTCATGCCTTTCCAAGGTTTTCAGTTCTGTTAACCAAAATTTCGAAACTTTCGAAAATTTATCAAATTTGGAAAATTTTTGGAACATTTGAGAATTTTATCAGAATTTTTGATAATTTTTGGAAATTTTGAAACTTTAGAAAATTTGGAAAATATTTGGTAGTTCTTGATAATTTTTGAAAAATTTGAGAATTTTATCAAGATTTCTAGTAATTTTTGGAAATTTATTAATATTTAGGAAATTTCTGGTGATTCCTGGAAATTTGTGGAAATAGTGGACATTTTGAGAAATTTATCAAAATTTTTAGAAATTGTGAAATTTTGGAAATTTATCAAAATTTGGAAAGTATTTGGTAATTCTTGAAAATTTTTGGAAAATAATTGAAAATTTTGAAACTTTTTGGTTTTCCAGGGTTTTTCAGTTCTGTTAACCAAAATTTTGAATGTTTTAGAATGTTATCGAAATTTTGAAAATTTTTGGAACATTTGAGAAATTTATCAAAATTGTTGGTAATTTCTGCAAATTGTGAAATTTTTCAAAATTTTGAAAATATTTGGTAATTCTTGGAAAGTTTTGAAAAATTTGAGAATTTTATCAAAATTTTTAGTAATTTTTGGAAATTTATTAAAATTGAGGAAATTTATGGTGATTCTTGGAAATTTGTGGAAATAGTAGAAATTTGTGGAAAATTTGAGAAATTTATCAAAATTTTTGGAAATAGCGAAATTTTGGAAATTTATCAAACTTTAGAAAGTATTTGGTAATTCTTGAAAATTTTGAAATTTTTGGAAAATAGTTGAAAATTTTGAAACTTTTTGGTTTTCCAGGGTTTTTCAGTTCTGTTAACCAAAATTTTGAATGTTTTAGAATGTTATCGAAATTTTGAAAATTTTTGGAACATTTGAGAAATTTATCAAAATTGTTGGTAATTCTTGCAGATTGTGAAATTTTTCAAAATTTTGAAAATATTTGGTAATTCTTGGAAAGTTTTGAAAAATTTGAGAATTTTATCAAAATTTTTAGTAATGTTTGGAAATTTATTAAAATTGAGGAAATTTAAGGTGATTCTTGGAAATTTGTGGAAATAGTAGAAATTTGTGGAAAATTTGAGAAATTTATCAAAATTTTTTGAAGTTGTGAAATTTTGGAAATTTATCAAACTTTGGAAAGTATTTGGTAATTCTTGAAAATTTTTGGGAAATTTGATAATTTATTCAAATTTGGAAAATTTTTGGTGTTTCTTAGAAATTTTTGGAAATAGTGGGAGTTTTTAGAAAATTTGAGAAATTTATCAAAATTTTTAGTAATTTTTGAAAAATGTGAAATATTGATAAATATTGATTCAAGAAAATTTTGGTTTCATGCCTTTACAAGGCTTTTTCAGTTCTGTTAACCAAAATTTTGGAAACTTTATCACAATTTCGAAAGTTTATCAACATTTTTGGGAATTTTGAAAATGTTTGGAAATCATGGAAACTTTTAATCGTTTCTTATGACTTCGATTGAAGAAATTTTTAGTTTCATGCCTTTCCAAATTTTTCAGTTCTGTTAACCAAAATTCTGAAAATTGTGAAATGTTATTAAAATTTTGTAAATTCATAAAAATTTTTGGTAATTTATAGTCGAAGTTTCAGCTTATTGTGAAAAAAAACTAGTGAACAAAATTTATATCCGCCTATTAAAAATCGCGAATTTTTATTTTCGGTCATGAAAAATCCGGACATAGCACAACAAATCAGGAAATCAGGACAGCGATGAAAAATCAGGAAAGTCCTGATAAATCAGGACTTCTGGTCACCCTAATTTTAATCAATAAAAATTACTGACCTATTACAAACAATGTCGATTGGAATGTTCTAAAAGTACTGAAGTTCGCGACATTCCATTTGAAGACAAGCGCAGTATACAAAAAGCTCATTTGTTTTTCATCCCTTTGAAAAGTATAAAGCATCATCCCTATTAAAAGAATCCACAAAAATTGCCTTCCATTAAAATTTCGACGTTTCGTCAAAGTTTTTATTGTTGCAATAACATGCTTTTTGTCAAAAAAATCCAGGCAGACATTGGTTCCTTTTAAGGGTTCCTGACGAACATTTGTTTGCCATTTCAGGTTCAAAAGTGAATAAATAATAGACAAAATGAGTAGAGCCGAATTTATGGCAAACATAATTGTATATGAGAAATTTACTACGTGATTATACAGGTACGAGCCAAGAGCGATACCTAAAAAAAAAAAAAAATAATAATTAATTTTAAATAAGGGCCATTCAAAGAATATATTTTTTTTTGTTGAAAATTTCAGGACTAAATTTTTCAGAAAATGGTGGGAGTAGATTTTTATTTTTTTTTTTAATTTAATTTTCATGTTAACACAAACGGCGAAAAAAGTCTCATACAAAAGGTATGAGAAAGAAAATAATTGTTAACTTGTAAAATGAAGTGTTATAAACAAATTGTATTAATGATTATATATATAATATATATAATGATTATATTTATTATATATATTATATTTTTCTTGATCATTATTATTCAAATACCTGCATTTTAATCTTGAAATACTTTTAACATAGAATCTTTTATAAACGGAAGAAAACAGTATTTCAGATACAAATTTAAAATTTTCAAATTTAATAATTTATTCTAAACAAAAAAATGTATTTTTTTCTATAAAAGATGGCTTCTTAACGAAATAATTGAATTTTCAACAAAATAATTAAATTTTTAACACAATTGTTGAATTTTCAACCTGAAAATATAAATTCCCCAAAGAAAGTGTCATAGTTTATATTTCAATCAAAAAATTTGATATTTGTAAAAAAAAGTTTTTTAAAACCAAAAAGACGAATTTTCAACAAATACAAATTTTTCACTGAAGAAAGAAAATTTTACCTAAATTGTTGAACCTTCAAGCCAAAAGACAAATTTTTTCTTTAGAAACTGAATACCCAACAAAAATGAAATTTTAAACCAATAAAATTATTGTTTTCTACCAAAAAAGGAGATTTTTCAACTAAAAAAGATCAATCTTAAAAAATGGAAAAGTTACATGATCAGTTAAAAAATTAATTTAAAAAAAAAATACTTTTCCACTAAAAAGTTTAATTTTTAACCAAAGACATAAGCCTTCCATAACAAAAATAAATTTTCAACAATGTGGTT
This sequence comes from Andricus quercusramuli, assembly GCA_932178445.1. NCBI lineage: Eukaryota > Metazoa > Arthropoda > Insecta > Hymenoptera > Cynipidae > Andricus > Andricus quercusramuli. Next base: position 42,247 of record CAKNXH010058984.1, read on the forward strand.
TAACTTCTACCCAAATAGCGGAATTTGCAATTTAAAAAGATTAATTTTCAACAAAAAAATCATTGTTCAAGAAAGTGATTTAACTAAATCTTTCAAATAAAATAGTTGAATACTCAAGCAAAGAAGAATAATTTTCAACCAAAAACTTGCATTTTCATTGAAAAAAAGAAATTCCTACCAAAGCGGATAAATTTATAAATCGAGAAGACAAATTTGAAAAATTAATTGAATTTTCGGTTGAAAAAGATTTTAGTTAACATTTCATGATCAAAATATGAATTTTTAACAAAAAAATAATTTTCTACGGAAAAAGTTGAATTTTCAATCCAAAAAGACGAATTTTTACCCCCGAAAAAACAAATTTTTGAAAAATAGTTGAATTTTCATCCAGAAAAGATTCCAGTTGACTTTTCAAGATCAAAATATGAATTTTTTTACAAAATTAAGTTTACACGAACAAAATAGTGGCATTTTTATCCAAAAAAGATGAAATTTGTACTAAAACAGAAAAATTTTTAATAAAAAAATGACAATTTTTTTGAAAAGTTGAACTTTCATCCAGAAAGCTTTCAGTTCATTTTTTAACACGAAAATACGAATTTTAAACAAAAAGTAAATTTTGAACAAAACAGTAGAATTTTCCACCAAAAGTATGACTCTTCAACAAAATATTGTTGTTTTCAACCGAATATAAAATATATAAAAGAAGTGATTAGCGATGCTTGGCAACAGTTTTCTATAGAAAATCATTGGCCACATAATTTAAATAAGAACAGAAAAAAACGATTTTTTTCGCTTAAAAAAAAAGTCAAATAATTTTTCTATAAAATAAACAAATATTAAACCATGGCAAAATTCTTTCAAAAACATCATTTGCAATATAATTGAAAAAAAGATTAGAAGAAAACACAATTTCTTTCTGCTTAAAAACGCCTTATATGTGCATTTGTTTATATAATTTGTTTATAAAACGATTTGTTTCTGCCTATAAATATCTGCGATAGACATTTGTTTATATAATTTGTTTAGAGACTTAATTAATAACATTCAATCTTAAATTTTACTGTCCACGTTTCATCCTAATGCTGAAAGTAAACAATTTCAGAGCAGAAATGTACTTTGAAGACGAATAACCCCTAATGTGATTATTTGTTTATATCATTTGTTTATAACAATTAACTTCACAAGTTGATGATTGCTTTTTTTTTGTTATACCTATGTGCATTGAATCCAAGTGACGTTAAGTATGAGAAATGTTTTCTCTAGAAGATGAAAAATGAATTTTAAAAAATCGACACTTTTTTCGCTGTTTGCATTAATATGAAAATTAAATTTAAAAAATGTACTCTCACCATTTTAAGAAAAATTTATTCCTGAAATTTTAAGAAAAAAATATAAAATCAGTACATAATTGAGGAGGGGGGGGGGGGGTAGGTTTTGTGACGCAGATAGAACTCGAGAATGAAATCCAACTATTATTGGTTTAATAATTAATTATTTTTAATTAAAAAGTCTAAAATTATATTTTTGGTTCAGAATTCATCTCTTTCGATAAAAAATGCTTTTATTTGATTGAAGATTCAACTATTTTGTTGGCATTTTTTTTAAAATCATTTTTTGTGGAAAATTCGACTATCAAATTTTTTATTGAGAATTTATCTTTTTTTGAAGATTGAATTATAATTATTATATTATTATTAATTATTATTATTAATGACAATGATAATAATTATTATTATTAATTAAGATTGAAGATTGAATTATCTTTTGTTGAAGATTGAAAAGTTTTGTTGATTTTTTTTAGGTTGAAAATTAATTTTTCTACTGATGATTTAACTATTATATTTTTGGTCGAAAAATGATCCTTTTTACTTAAAAATTCGAATATTAATTTTTTTTTTCAATTTCTCTTTTTTGGTTGACAATTCAATTCCATGGTTGAAAATTGAATTATTTGTTAAAAATTCCATTTATTGATTGAAGATTGAGCTGTTTTGTTGGAATTTTTTTTTTTCAAATTTAATTTTTTTGACTGATAATTAAACTATTATATTTTTGATTGAAAAATGATTAGTTATTGCATTAAAAGTTTAATTTTTTGTTTGTAAATATTACTGTTTTGTTGATAATTTGTCTTTCTGTGTAAAGAAATCATCCCTTTGCATTGAAAGTTCAACTATCTTTTACGAAATCCGTCCATTTGACTTGAAAATTCAATATTTTTTTGAAAATGTACCATATTGAAAATTAATTTTATTCAAAAGAATTTATTCCCGTATTATTCACCTATTTTCGTGAAAATATTACGTTTGTATGCTTTGTTTTTTATTTCAGTCGTTTATTAAATTAAACCAATAAACAAATTTTGAATAAATAGGCGAGGGACTAAATAGGGAGTTGGATGTGGAGGAGAATGAGGGGGAATATGAAGACGAGGAGTATGAGTAGCAGGATGAGTCAGAGGAGGAGAAAAAGTAGGAGGATGAGGAAGACGAGGCTGAGGAGGAGCATGAAGAAGAGGAGGACGAGGAGGTTGAGGATGAGAAGATGGATGATGATAAATGGGATGAGAAGAAGGACGAGGATGATAATGAGAGTGAGGAGGAGGATGAGGAGAATGAGGAGGAGATTGCTGCACTAATTTTGAACGATTCCTGATAACAAATTAGAGAACAAGTCACACTATGGAGTTTAAACCTTGTGTGATGATCAGTGAAGTAGAAGGGGAGGGTTGGAAGAAGTGTTCAAAATAACATAGTGGTGGATTGGTCGTGGAGGTGAATGTGGTGATGGGTGTGGAGGAGAATGAGGAAGAGGATGAAGAAGAGGAAGCTGAGAAAGAGGATAGGAAGGAGGAGATGGATGATGTTTAGGGGGATGAGGAGCAGGATGAAGAAGAGAAGGAAGACGATGATGATTATGAGGATGACGATAAGGAGGAGGGGGATGGAGAGGAGAAGGATGATGATGAGTGAGATGAGGAGGAGGATAAGGAAAAGGATGAGGAAGATGAGGAGGGTTAGAAGAAGCATGATGAGGAGAATGAGGAGGAGATTGCTATACTAATTTTGAACATCTCCTAAAAACAAATTAGAGTGTGATGATCTGTGACGAAGAAGAGGAGGGTTTAGAGGAAGTGTTCAAAATAGCGCAGTGTTGGATTGGTGTTGGTGGATTTGAAGGAAAATGAGGAAGAGCACGAGGAAGAGAAGGATGAGGAGGAGGATAGGGAGGAGGAGGAGATGGATGATGTTCAGGGGGATGAGGAGGAGGATGAAAAAGAGAAAGAAAACAATGATGAGGATGAGGAGAAGGTGGAGGGGGATCGGGAGGAGGATGAAGATGATGATGAGGAGGGTGAGGAGAAGGATGAGAAAGAGAATGAGGAGGAGATTGCTATACTAATTTGGAACGTGCCCTAAAAACAAATTAGAGAAGAAGTAAACTACAAACATTGGCATCGCGCTTAAATAAACAGCATCAAAAATTGTCATTCTGTATGCTCTGTATGCTTTGTTTTTTATTTTACTTTGTGTGATGATCTTTGACTAAGAAGGGAAGGGGTGGAAAAGCTCTCAAAACATCAGAGTGTTGGTTTGGTGGTGGAGGTGAATGTGATATTGGATTTGGAGGGAGATGAGGATGAGGATGAAGAAGCGGAAGATAATGAGGAGGAGGATGAGGATGAAGAAGCGGAAGATAATGAGGAGGAGGATGAGGATGATGATGAGGAGGATGATGAGGAAGAGGACGATGCTGAGTTGAATGCTGAGTATGAGGACGAGGATGAGGAAGAGGAACAGGAGGAGGATGAGGAGGATTATGAGCTGGTTGAAGGAGAGGAAGGAGAAGAAGAAGAGGAGGATGAGGAGGATAAGGAGGAGGACGAAGAGGAGGAAGAGGAGAAGGACCAGGAGAATGAGAAGATTGCTATACTACTTACGAACGTCCCTTCACAACAAATTAGAGAACAAGTGTAATCCACCCGTTGGCATCGCGCTTAAATAAACAGCATCCAAAATTGTCACTCTAAGTGTCTCTTTCGCCTGTTTTGAGAGCTAACATTCAAGGCTGTGAAGCCAGCTAAAATATAACGTTTGTATGCCTTGTTTTTTATTTGACTCGTTTATTAAATGAAATCGAACAAAAAATTCTGACTCAAAGGGGGGGGGGGGGGGCTGTTCGCATCCGTGACGTCACACTAGGGAGTTCAAACCTTGCGGGATGATCTGTGACGAAGAAGGGAAAGGTTGGAAGGATTGTTCAAAATAGCGTAGGGGTGGCTTGGTGGTGGATGTGAATGTGGTGTTGGATGTGGAGAAGAGTGAGGGAGAGGATGAAAAAGAGAAGGATGAGGAGGAGGATGGGAAGGAGGAGGAGATGGATGATGTTGAGAGGGATGAAGAGGAGGATGAAGTGGAAGTGGAAGACGATGATGATTATGAGAATAAGGATAAGGAGAAGCGGAAAGAGGAGAATGATAATGAGGGGGATGAAAATGATAATGAGGAGGGTGAGGAGAAGGATGAGATTACTATACTAATTTTGAACGTCCCCCAATAAAGATTAGAGAAAAAGTAAAATCTATGTGAATTTGATATTGAATTTGGATGAATATGAGAGAGAAGAGGATGAGGATGATGATGAGTTTGGGAGGGATGCGGAAGAGGATTAGGAAAAGGAGGAGGAGCAAAAGGAGAAGAAGCAAAATGAGGACGAGGAGAAGGAGGAGAAGGATGATAAGCTGGATGAAGGAGAGGAGAATGAGGATGGTGAGGAAGGCAAGAAGGAGGAGAAGGAGGATTAGGAGGCGGAAGAAGAGAAGGACGATGAGAATGAGGAGGTTGCTTTATTACTTTCAAACATCTCCTAATAACAAATTACAGAACAAGTGGAAAAACAACATTTTCACTCTGTGTGTCTATTTCCCCTGTTTTAAAAGCTAGCATTTAAGGCTGTGAAGCCAGTTTAAATATTACGTTTGTATGCATTGTTTTTTATTTTACTCGTTTGCTAAATGAAATCGAAAAAAAAATTCCCCCCTACGTGGGGGTGGGCGCTGTTCGCATCCATGACGTCACACTAGGAAGTTCAAACCTTGTTTGATGATCTGTGACAAAGAAGGGAAGGTTTGGAAGAAGTGTTCAAAATAGCGTAGTGGTGGATTGGTGGTGAGGGTGAATGTGGTATTGGATGTGGAGGAGAATAAGGATGAAGAAGAGGAGAATGAGGAAGAGGTGAATGAGGAGAAGGAGGATGGGGAAGAGGAGGATGGGGAAGAGGAGGATGAGAAGGAGGATGATGAGGTGGATGAGGAGGTGGATGAGGAGGAGGATGAGGAAAAGTAGGATGAAGATGATGAGGAGGTTGAGGAGAAGAATGAGGAGGAGAATGAGGAGAAGATTGCGATACTAATTTTGAACGTCCCCCAAAAATAAATTAGAGAACAAGTAAAATCTACACATTGGCATCGCGCTTAAATAAACAGCATCCAAAATTGTCACTCTGAGTGTCTACTTTTCCTGTTTTGAGAGCTAGATTCTGGACTGTAAAGTCAGTTGAAATATTACGTCTGTATGCTTTCTTTTTTATTTTACTTTTTGTGACGATCTGTGGCGAAGAAGGGAGGGTGAAAAAGTTCTCAAAACATCATAGTGGTGGTTTGGTGGTGGAAGTGAATGTGATGTTGGATTTGAAGGGCGATGAGAAGGATGAAGAAGAGGATAATGAGGAGGAGCATGAGGATGATGATGAGTATGAGGAGGATGAGGAAGGGGAGGAGGAATAGGAGGAGGAGAAAACGGAGGAGGAGAAAAAGGATGAGGAGAAAAAGCAGGAGGAGAAAAAGGAGGAGGATGAATAGAAGGAGGGCGATGAGGAGGGCAAGGGAGAGGAGAAGGAGGATGAAGAGGTGAGGGACTAGTAGAATGAGGAGATGGCTATACTTCTTTTGAACGTCCCCTAATAACAAATTCAAAATTGTCAATCTGAGTATCTATTTTTCCTGTTTTGAGACTTAGAAGTTAGGGCTGTGATGTCAGTTGAAATATCATGTATGTATGCTTTGTTTTTTATTTTACTTTGTGTGATGATCTGTGACGAAGAAGGGGAGGGCTGAAAAAGTTCTCAAAACATCATGGTGTTGGTTTGGTGGTGGAGATGAATGTGATATTGGATTTGGAGGAGGATGATGAGGAGGATGAAGAAGCGGAGGATAATGAGGAGGAGGATGAGGAAGAGGAGGAGGAAAAGGAGGGGCATGAGGAGGAAGATGATGATGAGGAGGACCATGAGGAGGAGAAGGAGGAGGAAGAGGAGAAGGAGGAGGAAGAGGAGAAGGAGGAGGAGGAGGAAGAGGAGAAGGACGAGGAGAATGAGAAAATTGCTATACTACTTTTGAACGTCCCCTAATAAAAAATTAGAGAAAACAATAACAAGTAAAATTTACCCATTGGCATCGCGCTTAAATAAACAGCATCCAAAATTGTCACTCTGAGTGTCCTTTCTTCAACAGTTGAAACATCAGATATGTATGCGAAACAGGATGCAAAAATTGCTGCATCCGCACCAAATAAAGTTGATGGCAAGCTTGCGGTATAAATAATCATATTAACACCCCATGATAGTATTAGCGAATTTACAACTATCATAAGTGAATAGATGAGTTTGCCAAATAAGCCGAGAATAAGTAATAATTTTCTCCCTCGACGATCGCTCCAGTTTCCAATAAAAAATGCTAAAATTATTGGAAACACGTGTGATGCTATATTATTCCATTGATGGAATTCGGAGACAGTTATCTGAAATTTAAGTTGGTTTGTAAGAAAAAATATCGATTAAATTTTAATTAATAAAAAAATCTCAATTTAACATTGAGTCCTTATTTGAACATTCTCCTATTATTGATAAGGGCATGCTTAAAAGTTCATCAAAATTCGCTGACTTTCTCCTGATTTTTCTCTAATTCTTGATTTTTCCCGAAAATTAAAAAAAAACTAGAAATAGGTATGGTTATAAATTCCATAGTGGTAACCCCATGGATTAATTTGAAGCCAATTTTACGGGGTTGGGCATAGCGATTTTATTGGAAAAATGTTCTTGTAGTTGTTTTTTTAGAATTGAAAATTAAGCGTTTTTTGGTATTTTTATTAATTTATTTTGAACAAGAAAATGTCTTTTCTATTATAAAAGACGGCTTTTTAACAAAATGATTGAATTTTCAACCTAAAAATATAAATTCCCAACACGAAGTGTCATAGTTTATATTTCAATAAGAAAACATTAAATTTATACAAAAAAAGGTTTTTAAAACCAAAAAGACGAATTTTCAACAAATAAAGATTTTTCACTAGAGAAAGAAAATTATTCCTAAATTGTTGAACCTTCAAGCCAAAAGACAAATTTTCTCTTCAAAAACTGAATACCCAACAAAAATGAAATTTTAAACCAATAAAATTATTCTTTTTTGACCAAAAAATGAGACTTTTCTACTAAAAGAGATCAATCTTGAAAAAATTAAAAAGTTACATTTTCAGTTGAAAAATTAATTTTAATAAAAAAAAATACTTTTTCAGTAAACACTTGAATTTGGAAAAAAGGACATAAGCCTTCAATCAAAAAAATTAATTTTTAACAATTTAATTTAACTTTTACTCAAGTAGTTGAATTTTCAATTTGAAACGATTCATTTTCAACAAAATAGTTAAACTTTCAACCAAAGAGATGATTTTTCAGCTAAAAATATAACTTAAAAAAAAATGGTTTCTTAGCAAAGTGATTCAACGAAATCTTTCAAATAAAATAGTTGAATACTCAAGCAAATCAGAATAATTTCTAACCAAAAAATTGCATTTTCGTTAAAAAAAGAAATTTCTGACAAAGCGGATGAATTTATCAATCAAAAAAATAAAATTTTAAAAATAGTTGAATTTTCGGATAAAAAAGATTTTAGTTGACTTATCACGATCAAAATATGACTTTTTACCCAACAAATAAGTATCTACGAAAAAATTGAAATTTTATTTGAATAGCAAACAAATTTTTTAAAAAAGTTGAATTTTCATCCAGAAAAGATTCCTGTTGACTTTTCAATATCAAAATATTAATTTTTTAACAAAAAATAAGTTTTTGAGAACAAAACTGAATTTTTTATCCAAAAAAACAAATTTTTTCTAACTGAAGCGATGAATTTTTAACGAAATAGTTGAATTCTCTACCAAAAAGTTGTATTTTTGTCCAAGAAAGATAAAATTTCTTTTAAAACAGATGAATTTTTTATAAAAAAGGACAAATTCTTTTTTAAAGTTGAACTTTGATCCAGAAAAGCTTTCAGTTCATTTTTTAACACCAAAATATGAATTTCAAACAAAAAGTGAATTTTCTACGAAATAGTTGAATTTTCAACAAAACGGTAGAATTTTCAACCAAAAGTATGACTTTCTAACAAAATAGTTTAATTTTCAACCAAACAGATGCATTTTTATCCAAGAAAGATGAAATTTCTCTTAAAACAGATTAATTTTTGACAAAAAAAAAAAATAAATAAAAATAGTTGAATTTTCATCCAGAAAAGATTTCAGTTCTCTTGTCAACACCAAAATATTAAATTTAACCAAAAAGTAAATTTTCTACAAAATAGTTAAATTTTCAACAAAATAGCAGAATTTTAAACCAAATAAAAAGAGTGAGTTAACACATGAAGTTAGCTGATAAGCCTTTTTATTCGCCATCTGATTGGCTGTCGAGTCACGTGAACGTTAATGCCACTCATAGCCAGCGAAATTCAAATTGTCATTCGTTTCGTTTTTTGTTACTATTTACTTAGTGACACAGAACTTTTCATTGTTAATCATAAACAAATCTGCTTTCTTATGTTTCCAATTTTATTTCTAAAATATTATACATCAGACTCAGGTACCTGTCACACGATTTCAGATCAGTAGATTGCATGCAGAAAGTCCACAAGAGTGTAAGAGATGGAGAACAGTCTGTCCTTTTCGTTCCTGTGGGCAATCTACATGCAATTTGCTGATCTGCAATCGTGTGGAAGAGCCCTTAATAATAAGTAATTCAAAATCATTTGTGATGCGTATTTAACTTAGGGTGAGTGAGTGAGATGGTTATGTTCTTTTCCCTAATTGATCGTGATTTTCCCTGGAGATTGGTGATTGGTCGTTCTTTTTGGCGCTCAGTTATTGGACGTTACAATCGAGAGTTACTTAGTTATGAGTAGGCATAAGGCTGGCGTCTCATGTGGGCAGAAAACGTCGGCGTAAAGCAGAAGCTCATGAGAGTGAAAGAGACAAATAGATCTGTCCGTCTTTTTCACTCTTATGAGTTTCTGCTTTACGCCGGCGCTTCCTGCCCACATGGGACTGCACCTTAAGGCTTAGTTTCCATTTCAGTTTTAATTTCAATCCAGTTATATTCAGTTTTAGGTATGGACTCGTAGATCGCTGAGAAAAATCTTTCCGATGACTCTCAACTATGTTTTGTAAATTTACAAGAATTGATAATTATTTAAACAATTTAGATTACAAAATTTTAAGTTTGGCTATTTTTCAACGAATAGGCTCAATTTTGTAGAGAATTAGATAAGAATATCTTTCCGGTGATGTTTCTATAATGCTCTGCAAATTTCAAAGAATTAATTATTAATTAAACAATTTTGATAAACAAATTGAGATTACTTAGTGATAATGCTCTTTAAATTTAAAAGAATTAATTATTATTTAAACAATTTTGATAAACAAATTGAGAGTTTGACCATTTTTCAACGAGTAGGCACAATTTGTTTACGGAATCAATAAAAAATGTTTTTTAAATAACTCTTTCCTATGTATGATACTTCGGAGATTTACAATAATTATTAATGATTTAAACATGTTTATCAACATAAGCAGAATGTAGCTATTTTTTAATGAATAGGCACAATTTGTTTACGGAGTCAACTAACATTGTCTTTCCGATGACTCTTGACTATGATTTGTAAATTTACAAGAATTAATAATTATTTAAACAATAGCTATTTTTCAAGGAATAGGCACAATTTGTTTACGGAGTCAACTAACATTGTCTTTCCGATGACTCTTTACTATGTTTTGTAAATTTACAAGAATTAATAATTATTTAAACAATTTAGATTTAAAAATTTAGAGTTTGGCTATTTTTCAACGAATAGGCTCAATTTTGTACAGAATTAGATAAGAATATCTTTCCGGTGATATATTTCTATAATGCTCTGCAAATTTCAAAGAATCAATT
>CAKNXH010058985.1:0-38250 GCA_932178445.1 Andricus quercusramuli
CTTAAAACAGATGAATTTTTGATATTTGATATTAAATTTAACCAAAAAGTAAATTTTTTACAAAATAGTTAAATTTTCTACAAAATTGTTGAATTTTAAACGAAAAAGTTGCATTTTTTGCCAAGGAAGATGTAATTTCTGCTAAAGCAGGTGAATTTTCGAAAAAAAGGAATTTTCAAAAAAGAGTTGAATTGCCAACCGAACAGTTCCATTTTTATTCAAGAAAGATGGCATCTTCCTTTTAAAACAGATGAATTAAAAAAAAACTTCAAAAAAATAGTTAAATTTTCATCTAAATAAGATTCCAGTTCACTTCCCAACACCAGAATGAGAATTGTAAACTATAAATTAAGTTTCTGTTAAATAGTCGAATTTTTGACCAAAAAGTATGACTTTTTAACAAGATTGTTGAATTTTCAAGCAAACAGTTGCATTGTTTAAGTAAAATGAAAATTCTTCTGAAACAGGAGAATTTTTAAATCAAAAAGACAGAGTTTAAAAAAAAAAATTGAATTTTCATTCAAAAGGATTTTAATAGACTTTTTACAGAAAAATACAAATTTAAAACAAAACGTAAATTTTGTAATTAAATTTCCAAGAAAAATAAACATTTTTGTCCAAGAAAGATGCAATATTACTACTAAAAAAATATGAACTTTTAAATTAAAGACAAATTTTCCGAGAAAATATTTGTCATCCAAAAAAGATTTCAGTGGACTTATCAGCAACAAAATATGAATTTTAAACAAAAAGTTTAATATTATACGAAAAGAGTTGAATTTTAAACCCAAAAAGACGACTTTTTAACAAAACGGTTGAATTTACATAAAAAAATGATGTCTTTTTAAGAAAATTGTTAAATCTGCAACAAAATGATAAAATGTATAATTAAAAAGATAATTTTCGGGGGAAAGTTTTTCCGAACTTTCAAAAATTACGTATATGAGTGAAGGACCCCCTCCCCCCTGCCGTAACAAATCGTAAGAAAATGTCTCGACTCCCCCCCCCCCCCCTTGAGCTGTTACGTAATTTAAGTATGGTCCCTTACCTGGTGGGATTGGTGCATACACAGCTCCATAAATTACTCCATTCTTTTGGTACACCCTAAATCTGATCTTATTTATTTCGTCAATATATGAGTCCATATCAGCCAGTGGATATAAATCCAATCTATTTTGAGGAAGAATTTCCAGCTTTTCTACTTCTTCATTATCATCTTTCCACACCTTGATAAAATTATGCTCCTTGTAACGGATAATATGCGTATGAGGTCCGTCCATTCCGGAAGCATTTTCTGTACAACGAAAATCAAGATTTGTGATTTCAAAAAGATTGAATATCAATCTCAAAATTTAACACTAACAAATTCTGAACTGAAGCACCGGAAATGAAAAAAAATTAATCAGGTATTCTTGAAAAGTTTATTTAATTCTCTTGAAACGTTTCAAAATTCTTAAGAACCTTCTTTTTCGTAATTAAAAAAAAATCTACATTTTGTTTGAGATGTTTTGAAATCATCTCAAGTTTGAAACTATTTTCGAATATTTTCAAATCCTCTAATGCTTCTACGTATCTTTTGAAATAATTCAGTTTTTCTATTTGTACCGAAATTTCGGTACCCGCTGATAGGGTACTTTTTTGGGCTTAAAGGGTAATCAATTTAGAATAAATTTATTACATTTTCAAAACAATTTCGAAAAATTCAGATGGATTGGAAAATAATTTTAACAAATCGATCGATTTTCGTAAAATTGGAATGAATTGAGAGGAATTTAAGGGAAAACGAAAAGAATTCGATGAAATTCATAAAAATTCAAGGTGACTTTCCAAAAATTTCAAATGAATTAAAAACAATTTGAAAGAAGGAAAAAACTTCACTCAATTTAGTAACTTTGACATGAGTTTAGAAAAATTCAAGGGAATTAAAAAGAATTTGATTAAATGTCTAAGAATTCAAGGTGAGGTTAAAATACTTTAGCAGCAGTTAAATAAAAACATTTAAAAATAAAAAAATCCATTGAATTAGTACGAATTGAGTAAATTTAGAAGAATTAATGTGAGTTAAAAAAATTCAAGAGAGCTCCAAAGAAATTAAAAGAATTCGTGGTTAGTTATTAAGAATTCAGGGTAAATTAAAAAAATTCAAATCTTTGAAACCCTACTAATTTCTAACCAAAAAAGTGATTAATGACTACAGAACAATTCAAAAGAATTCAAATGAATTGAAAACATTTTTGAAAATCGAACAAATCCATTTATTTCAGTAAAATTTGAGTGACTTTTCAGGAATTTAAGAAAAATGAGAAGAATTTGATTGAAATTCATTTAAAAAATCAAGCTGAATTTAAAAAGCAATCAAGTGAATTGAAAAAAAATTCAAAAATAAGAAAAAATGCATTGATCACTTCAGGATGAATTAAAGAAAAACTTTTTAAAAATCTACTGAATTGACTAAAATTGAGTGAATTTAAAAGAATTCCGAATGAATTGCAAAAAATATTTGAAAACTTCTTCAAATCTTTGAACCCTAATGAAATCCCTCACTTCTTGAATAAATTCTTTGAAATGCATTAAAATATTAAAATTCATTCAAAAGTATTAAAATCCCTTAATATTACTAAACTCTTGAAAATCCCTTCAAATTGTTTAAATTTCTTGGAAGTGCCTTGGAATCTTTTGAAATAACCTACAAATTTTCAAAGTTTTTGGAATCCCTTTAAACTATCGAAATAAATAAGAAATTTCTGAGAATCTTTTAAAATTTCCTGAAATATTTTAAATCCTTTGATATCTTTTGAAATCGCTTGAAACTTGTTAAGGACCTTGAAAATGCCTGGGAATCATTTACAATGCTTTCAAATATTTCCAATCCCATTAAATTACTGAAGTCAATTTTTATTAATTTTTATTTATTTTTAAAATAACTTAAAATATTTCAAATCTCTTAAAATCTTTTGAAATCTCTTGACATTTTTTTAAAGCTCTTAATAATTCCAAGGAATTTGAAAAAAATACCTTTGAATATTTATTTATAATTAAAATTAATATTTTAAGTACGGTCAGTTTTTCTGGATTGTTCTGAATTTCAGAAACATAACATTACTGTTTGCTGAAAGAACGTTTCAAAGTACATGTTTTCAAAACTTTTATATTTTTTATAGGGAAAACTAAAAAAAACTATATTTTAAAATTAAAAAACCAACTGGTTGGGAGAAAAATCTCCTTGTTTTTTTTTTTTTTAATTCAACTGTTTTTGGTTAAAATTTTATCGGTTGAAATTTCTTCCCTACGGTTTAAAATAAACTATTTTGATTTAAATCAGTTTTTTTCGTAAAAACTGATTAACAGAAAATTAAACTTGTCAGTTTTTGGTAAAAAATTCGCCTCTTTTAATTTAGAAACTCTTTTGATAGAAAATTAATCTTAATGCCTAACAATCAATCTCTTTGGTTGAAAATTATCTTTCGGTTGAAAACGTAACCAATTTTTAAAAAATTTGTTTTTATTTTCTTGAAAATTTACATTTTTATTCAAAATTAAAAAAATTGACTTTTTTAAAGAAAATTATTCATCTTGTTTGCAAATTTCTGTATTTCGGATAAAAATTCATTCCTTTGGTTAAAAGTCTAACTACTTTGTTAAAAATATTTTTTGTTTGTTTCAAATTAATTTTTTAGTTGAAAACTCGACTTTTTGGACGAAAATTAATCTTCTTGTTTGAAAATTCATCTTTTTGAATGAAAATTCATTATGTTTGGTTGAAAATTTAAGTATCTCGTTCAAACTTCCTTTTTCTTGTTTTAAAATTACTTTTTTGAACTGAAAAGTGAACTATTCCATTTTTGGTTATACATTTTTTTCATTGCAATTTCATTTCTTTTGAATAAAATTTAACTGTTTTATTGTAAATTTGCTTTTTTTTTGTTAGTTCATTTTTTAACTTAAAAATTTACTATTTCATTTAAAATTCGTCTTTTTTGTTTGAATTCAATTGTTTTGTATTTAATATTAAAATCTTTTGATTGTAATATCAAATATTCAATTCTTCGTTGAAAATTCATCTTTGTTGGTTCAAAATTATACTACTTGATTCAAAAGTAAATTTTTTGGTTGCAAATTTATTACTTTAGTTGAAAATTCATCTCTATGCCTGAAAATTCAACTATTTCATTTTTGGTTGGAAATGTTTACTTTTTTAATTTAAAATTTACTTCTTTTGTTGCAAATTGTATATATTGTTGGAAATTCAATTTTTTTATCTGAAAATTTCACTATTCCATTTTTAATTGAATTATTTTGAATGAATTTTCTTGATAACTGGTTTTCTTTTAGTAGAAAATTTACCTTTTTCAGTTAGAACTTCAAATATTTAGTTGGAAATTTATGTATTTTGTTGAAAATTTGTCTTTCTAGTAGAAACTTGATTTTCTTGTTTGAAAACTCATCATTTTGGTTGAAAATTGAATTATTTCATTTTTGGTATATAATGTACCTTTATTGGCTCAAAATTCTACTATTTATAGAAAAAAATAGAGAATGTTATAAAAACACATACTTTGATTTTTCTTCAGTAGACAATAATTTTCTGTTTGTAAAATTCAGAACTGCGCAAGAAAAAAAGGGAAGTTGTTAAAATATTATTTTCTCTCTTTAAACTGAATCACTTATTTTTTTACTTTATTTTACAAATGAATTATAAACTTATTGATAGGTTGTATAAAAAAGCTATTTTTGATTTATTAATTTTAAATATTCGCAGAACTCCCTCATTAAATAATCTCAAGAAGAAACCATTTAGAATTTGGAAATTAGAAAAATCTGAATTTGTTCAAAAATGAAAAATTCTAGAAACAAGCATGAAATTAAAAAATTAACTATTTTAAAGCTTAAAAATCCAGTTTTGACTTACCACAAAAATTAAGGAAAATCGTGAATATAAGGAGTTGAATGATAATAGAGAACATCATTTTTGCTTGTAGATTCCGTAACTGATTGCTGATAACGTTGGAACATATTCGCTACTACGTATATACGAATCATTATCAGATTGCTTGGCTTTATTATAACGCAAACAAGCTTTCAGAAATAATCTTGAAATCGAGAACAAACTGTTAAATCAATGAGAATAATTTAGTAGACATGAATATAAAAATGTTGCGAGAGCGAAACATTTTTTGTAAACACTAATCTTATCTAATCTAGATTTCGGAAAGTAATCATTGTTTTATTAATTTCCTCACTGAAAATATTCCCATAAAATAAAAGAAATGTATTTTCTACGTAAAAAGTAGTGTATACTAAATGGAAATTTATTAGGAATATAAAGACTACTTACTTTTTTGCAAATGAAAATTTATTCCACTTCCGGCTTCCGCTGAAACATCGCCACTTTTCACACTCAGTTTCAAAAAAAAAGAACATCTCCAAAATTGATATATTGTTATGATATATCGAATAAAAACTATATAATTTTACGAAAAAAGGGGTGGGGAGTATAAAAAATGGCAAAAATGGGGAAAAATGAGATTTTCGAGAATGGGGGAAAAAGGGGGTAATAGAGGGAAAAATGTGATTCCTGCAACAGTGAAAATTCACTTTCGCTGTTCAACAGCCTTAAAATAATAATATAATTAAAATTATAATTTTCAGCTAGTTACGATGTTTTTATTCATAAATAAATATATATATATATCAGAAAATATCACATAATTTTATTATATTTGCATTGTTCATTTTATATATAGATTAGTCTGCTCGTAATTAATTATTCCATTCTAGGCTTCGATGGACCTGCTTCGTGCGTTTCCGCAGCTTTTTCTGAAAAAAAATAAAGACGTGTGGTATAAAAAAATATTAATTATGAAATGAAACATTAAACAATTCTACATTTAAGCACTGAGAATGAAAATTTTTAAATCTTTATTAAAAAGAACCTTCACACTGAACTAACTAGAAATTAAAGGAATGATAACTAAAATTACAAAATAAAATAATTTCAGCTTCTAAGAATACACAAGTGAAAAATCGTAAATTTTAGGAGCATTAATTGGAAAAATGTAGAGTTTGACTATTTTCAGACTTTACAGCCCAGCAGGAGAATAATAGGGGAATTCACAACCAAATGGTTGAAGTTTTAAGAAAAAATATAAAGTTTCAACAAAAAAGACGCATTTTTAACCAAATACATGAATTTTCAATCGAACTATTGAATTCTCAAGTAAAAAACATGAATTTTCTACAAAATAGTTGAAGTTCCAACCCGAAAATATGAATTTCTCACAAAAAAGTTAATTTTCTACCAAATATTTTAATTTTCAACCAAATAGTTGAATTTTCAACCCAATACCTGAATTTTCAATAATATAAAATATTTACCAAAACAGTTGAATTTTTAACCCAAAAATATGAATTTTCAACAAAAAACTTAAACTTCAACCAAAAAGTTCAGTTTAAAAATAAATAATTTAATTTTCAACCAAATAGTTTAATTCTGTACACAGTAGAAGTTTCAACTAAAAAGATTAACTTTCTACCAAAAAATGCGAAATCTCGAACAAAACAGTTGAGTTTTCAACGAAAAAGGCAATCTTTAACCAAATAGTTCAATTTTCAAAAATATAGTTCAATTTTCAACCAAAGCGATGATTTTTCTACCAAGAAGATAACCTTTCTACTGAAAAGGCGAAATTTTTCCCAAAGGAATTAAATTTTCAATCCAAAACTATGAATTTGCAACGAAAAAGTTAACGTTCTCACAAATTGTTTAATTTTCCAATAAATAGTTGAATTGCAAACTCAATAGTGGAATTTTCTAGTAAAATTGCACAAATTTTAAGCATATAGTTAAATTTCCAAGCAAAAAATACGACTTTTTTAAAAGACAGTTGAATTTTTGACTAAAAAAGATCAGTTTTCTAATCAAAAAGAGACTAGTTAAATTTTTAGGTTGAACAATTGTTAATCAATAAAAAAACGAATTTTCAAACAAAATATTTCAATTTTCAACCAAAACGGTAAATCTTAAAAAACACGAATTTTTAAGAAAGTATTTCAACCAAGTAGTTGAATTCAACCAAACAAGATGAATTTTCAACCAAATAATTCAGTTTTCCATTATGAAGATCAATTTTCTACAAAAAGGCGAATTTTTAACAAAAGCGTTGAATTTTTAAGCCAAAAAACGAATTTTCTACAACAAAAAAGTGGAATTTTCAACAACAAAATTTTCTATTAAAATGATTGAACTTTGAACCAAAAATATGAGTTTGAAACGAACAAGAACTTTCTACCAAAGCAGTTGAATTTTCAACCCGAAAATATTTATTTCCCACAAAAACAGTTAATTTTCTGCAAATATTAAACTAAATAATTGAATTTTCAGCGAAAACGGTAAATCTTAAAAAACACGAATTTTCGAGAAAGTATTTCAACCAAGTAGTTGAATTTTCAACCAAACAAGATGCATTTTCAACCAAATAATTCGGTTTTCCATTATGAAGATCAATTTTCTAGAAAAGGGTGCATTTTTAACAAAAGCGTTGAATTTTTAAGCCAAACAACAGAAAAGTGGAATTTTCAACAACAAAATTTTCTACTAAAATGATTGAACTTTGAACCAAAAATATGAGTTTAAAACGAACAAGAATTTTCTACCAAAGCAGTTAAATTTTCAACCCGAAAATATCAATTTCCCACAAAAATAGTTAATTTTCTGCAAATATTCAACTAAATAATTGAATTTTCAGTCAAAACGGTGCATCTTAAAAATTCAACTATAGTTGAATTTTCAACCAAACAAGATGAATTTTCAACCCAATAATTCAGTTTTCCATTATGAAGATTTTTTTTACAAAATTTTCTACAAAAAGGCGAATTTTTAACAAAAGCGTTGAATTTTTAAGCCAAAAAAAAAAAAACGAAATTTCTACAACAAAAAAGTGGAATTTTTAACAACAAAACTTCCTACTAAAATGATTGAACTTTGAACCAAAAATATGAGTTTGCAACCAACAAGAACTTTCTACCAAAACAGTTGAATTTTCAACCCAAAAATATTAATTTCCCACAAAAACAGTTAATTTTCTGCCAAATATTCAACTAAATAATTGAATTTTCACACCAATCCTTGGTAAAAGATTATACTTGAAATTTTTTTCATAAGATTCTACGTATATGAAAAAAATCGTAATGCTACAGTGACTTACCTGATGGGTGAGGTTCATAGACAGCTCCATAAATTATTTCATTTTTGTGGTACACCCTAAATCTGATCTTATCTACTTCATCAATATATGAGTCCATCTTATCCATTGGATATAAATCCAATCTATTTTGAGGAAGAATATTCAGCTTTTCTATTTCTCCATTATGAGTTTTCCACACCTTGATAAAAGTACGCTTCCCGTAACGGATGATCTCCGTATCAGGACTTTTTATTCCGGAAGCATTTTCTGTGCGAGGAAAATCAAGGTTTGTGATTGCAAGACGATTAAAAATAATAATAACAATTCAAGTCCACAATTCGAAAAGATAGCTTTGCAAATTTCGTTAAATTCCTTTAAAATTTTGTTATTCTTTGAAATACATTATAGTCCTTTGAAGTACCATAAAATCCCTTGAAATCTCTTAAAATACATTGATATCACAGGAAATCTTTCAAATCTTTTGAAATATCTAGATATCTTACTTACAGTGAAAATAATTGATATATTGTTGTGATATATTGAATAAAAATGACATAATTTTACGTATGAAGAGGGGCCGGAAGTATACAAAGTCTTATGAATACCTTACAAAAGGGGCGAGGGGGTCTAAAATTTCAAGAATCATCCTTATACGCAATTAATTTTCGGCATCTTGTGCCGAAAATCATAGACTGAAAGAGTCAGTAGATTTCATGAGTCTCTAACCAAAACAAAGCGTTTCAGATAGAATTTCCATTTTATACAGTGAAAAAATACATTTATTTTATATATTTTTATATAATTTATATATTTTTTATGTACTTGGAATATATTCCCTAAAGAATATTCGGCAATATACAGAATATATCTGAACATTTGGGAATATGAAGAATATAAATAATATGAGAATATGTATAGGAATATGAGGGAATATTTGAGAATATGAGGAATATATTTAAATTGTCTATATTAAATTATATATATTCTCACCCTTTCCCTCAACACACCATAATTTTTGTTTTCTGGTATAACAACCTTATCATCTGCAAACGCTAACCCACGTAGCCATACTGTTCCGAGATCCACAAATAATCATAAATTCACGAAATAATAATAAATGAATGAACAAATAAATTACGGTTCATCCATAACTCACGTAAGGTGTTTTTCTAAAATTTTCACCCCCCTCAACCCCTATGTAAAATACCTTGAGATTTGCTGTCCCTTCCTCCCTCTTTAAATCTTGCTAAGATTTTATAAACTTAGGTAACGAAATTACATATAAAATATAAATTATGTTAATTAAATAGACGTGGAAGCTTAATGAAATTAGTTTGAGAAAATTAAATGGGTTAATAATAATAAATATTTAGTTGCAATTTTAGTACAATTTAGCACAATTTTATAATATCTTCAGTGCCTAAAATGTTGCATAGTCCGACACTGCACTTTGTGTATTCTATTACTATTACACTTCAGTCTATAAATTATCGAAATTCCTCTTTATATATCACAGACTTCACAGACTTCTTGACTAAAAAATTTTTCTTTGGTTGAAAATTCTACTATTTTGTGGAACATTCGCCTTTTTGTTTTTAAAATAAAAAAAATTTTTAAATTCATAATTTTAGTTAAAAATTTATTTCTTTAGTTCACAATTTAACTACCTTCTGAAAATTCGTTTTCCTGACAAAAAATTTTTTTTTACTGAAAATTTTACTATTACTTTTTTTTCGAAAAATTTGACACAGCCAAATACCTACATTACCGACCTCACTTTTTCAATTTTCTGAATTTTTTTTTGAATCTAAGAACTTTTTTTGTAATTAAAATATCGGGCTGAAACTTTGGAAAATGTATGAGAAGACAATAAGCTACGTTTACGTACCTTATTCGAGGATGAACTTCGCAAAAAATTATTTTCGAAGAAATTAAAACTGGGTGCATTTTTTGAACCTGAGAACTTTTTTTATAAGTGAAATATCGGCTTCAAACTTTGAGAAATGCAAGAGCCGACAGTGAAGTACGTTTATGTACATCATTTGAGTATAAAAGATGCAAAAAGAAAAATTCCAACTAAATGTCAACAACGCTTGCCAGTTCGGTCGGTATTCGCGATGAGCACGAAAATGCGAAGTCTGGCGGCCACTGAACGAGGCCAATAGCGATTTCAATACTTATATAATTCAACATTGAAACAACATATTTCACTCAACTTTTATGCTGGACACAACTTTCAAAAAATATTATTGTAAGAACACCGGATCATCAATCTTTGACAGCGTGGACCCCATATTTCAGATGTAGACGAGTCAGCTGATAGAGCCTCGATTAGTGGCCGCCAGACTTCGCATTGTCGTGCCCATCGCAAAAATACCGACCGAACTGGCAAGCGGAACCGGAGTTGACACTTAGTTGGAATTTTTCTTTTTGCATCTTTTATACTCAAATAATGTACATAAACGTACTTTACTGTCAGCTCTTGCATTTCTCAAAGTTTGAAGCCGATATTTTACTTATAAAAAAAGTTCTTAGGTTCAAAAAATGCACCCAGTTTTAATTTCTTCGAAAATAATTTTTTGCGAAGTTCTTCCTCGAATAAGGTACATAAACGTAGTTTATTGTCTTCTCATACATTTTCCAAAGTTTCAGCCCGAAATTTTATTTACAAAAAAAGTTCTTAGATTCAAAAAAAAATTCGGAAAATTGAAAAAGTGAGGTCGGCAATGTAGGTATTTGGCTGTGTCACATACCCTTAATTGAAAATTCAACTATTTGGTTGAAAATCCATATTTTTGGTTAAAAAAATAATCCTCGTATTTGAAAATTTAACTATTTGTTTGAAAATTAATTGATGTATTTTGTTGGACATTCTTTCTTTTTGTTAGAAAATCCATTTTTTTATAAATGCAACTGTTTGGTTGAAAATTCATCTGTTTTAGTTGAAAGCTCGTATTTTGTGGTTAAATTTAACTGTTTTTGATTTAAAATAAAAATGTTTTTTGTTAAAACCCGTGCAGAAATTGCCCAATTTGGTCCCGATTTCCGATGTGGCCCCGATCGGGTTTGCCACATTGTGGCTGTCGCATGGCTACTCTTGTGGTTCGGGTCGGAACCACATATCGAGAAAATACCAGTTGTAAATTGCAGCGCCATCTGCTGTGCCGACCGCCTGATATATCTGATGTTTTATTTTATTATATTTTCCACAATAAGGCTCGGTTTCGAGTGTAATGTGATTTCAAAAATAATTAAAATATTATTTATTTTGGCTTAATGCCAAAAACAAAAAGTACCTTACGGGTACGGAAATATAGGTCAATTGCTGCCATTCCCTAGTGCGCAATGAGGATGAAGGTAAGTAGATTTATTAAAATCGGTCGAGCAAACCTAACCTAAAAATAAATTGAGAATAATAAGTTAAGAAAACTATATAAACATTAATTTAAAAGTAGGAACGTTAGCAGAGGTTATGTTTGTGATTTCACAAACTCTTCCTTTCGATTGTTTGGAAAAGAAGGCAACTTTGTACAAGGGTAGACAGCAAAGCCACGTGTAGCCATGTGATTCATTCTCTTAAGTTTATGTTGATTAATTATGCTAATAATTCTAGTACAACCTGCTACACGAAAATAAGTTTACAATGAACCTATGAGCAAAATAAACCTTTCAACGACAGTGAAACGTTCGTGTAAGTACGTCTTAATTGGTACTTACTCTCTTTCAAATTTTCGACAGTGCAATCGAGAAAGTTCACTTAATTTGAACAAATTTTTGTTTTGCTTCTTGCACAAATAACGCTTGGATATTTAACCGATCCAACATTCTTCAGTATGCTATTATTGTGATAATTGGGACAATTTTTATCTACAACATTAGTGTATTGCAAAGGTACGGATAGTTGCTTTAGAATTTTCAGTGTCATAACCTCACTTTGCTAGTCTTTGTTGCATGAACAGGACTACAAAATGCTGAACACCTGTTTAATTTATATTAAGTTGGACTGAAAAATAAGAAAAATGTTCTGTTTTGCTTTTCTAATATTTTTTAATAAAGTATAAAGTTCTCAATGTATTGTTTATTTATTACTGCAAGAAAATTTAAATAATAGTATGGCTAAACATAAAAAAATAAAAGGGCGCTGCTCTGGGCCAGATCCGACCATCCTTATGGATGCCCAGTCTGGCCCTGATCAGGCTAGGCGTTTCATTTCGAATCTGGCGCTGGAAGGATTGCCCGACTGGGCCCACATTCTGCCACATCTGGGCCCGACCCGCGCCACGCCGAAATTTCTGCACGGGAATATCTATTATTACATTTTTTGTTGAAAATTAATCTTCTTAGGTTAAAATATCAACTGCTTCGTTAAAAATTGAACTACTTTGTTCAAAAATTCATTTTTTTTTGGTATAAAGATGCATCATTTTACTTGAAAATTCATCTATTGGGATGAAAGTTTATTAAACATTAAAAATCTTTTTGGCTTAAAAATTCAACATTTTGGATGAAGTTTTGTTTTTCTTCATTGTCCGGAAAATCTTTCTTGGATTTGAAAGTTTATCTCTTTTGGTAGAAATTTCATCTTTTGTTCAATTCAACTGTTTTTGATTTGTAATGAAAATCTTTTCTTGGTTAAAATATTAACTATCACATGTTTTTTTTTAGAATTCATCGGCTTTGTTGGACCCTTGGATCACATTAGATATTAGGCCATTTGAAAGTTAAGCATTAAAGTAATAATATATATTAAAACTTAAACAATTTTGAATTTAAAGTACTTGAAACTAACAATCTAAAATTAGTTATTCGAAGTCAATAACTTTTAAAAAAGCGATACCACGCTGAAAGCACCAGTTCCCGTTAGATCACTGAAGTTAAGCAGTGTTGGGCGCGGTTAATACTTGGATGGGTGACCGTTCGGGGAATACTGCGTGTTGTTGTTGACCCCTCGTGGGTATGGTGGACCCGCACTGGTAGTATTTATCCACCTAGAAACACTACCCGAATCGGGTAGTGAGGCAATGAACTTTCGAGTTCGAAATGCTAATCAATTTTTTTTTTTTTTTATGAATTACTAGTGAATTATTATTCAACTTATGAGCAATTAATAATAATTTCATAATAATTGTCAAGGCACCAAATAAAAAGCTATGCTAATACAATCGGTGAATGGAAGGGAAGGAATCGGGGAATCTAGGAATACTACGGTATATGTGGGAATATGCAGGAATATAAGGGAATATTTGGGAATATTAAGAGTCAAGAATATTTACGAATATAAAGGATATCAAGAATATCTGGGAATATTGAAGAAATATATGGGAATATTTCGTGAGTGTACCAGGAATATCAGAGTGGTCGGCCCCTCGGCTTAGCTTTAAAATTCTTTTATAAGGTTCTACATATGTAGGAAAAAAATCGTAATTTTACAGTGACTTACCTGGTGGGATAGGTGCATACACAGCTCCATAAATTACTCCATTCTTTTGGTACACCCTAAATCTGATCTTATCTACTTCATCAATATATGAGTCCATCTTATCCATTGGATATACATCAAATCTATTTTGAGGAAGAATATTCAGCTTTTCTACTTCTCCATTATGATTTTTCCACACCTTAATAAAATTATGCTCCTTGTAACGGATAATCTGCGTATCAGGTCTGTCCATTCCGAAAGCATTTTCTGTTCAACGAAAATAAAGATGTGTGACACGAAAAAAATTTGAAGTAGGGCACCGAAAATTAAAAAAAAATTAATCAGGAATTCTTTGACAGTTTTTATAATTCTCTTGAAACCTTTTAAAACTCTTAAAAACCTTCTTTTGCGAAATTAAAAAAAATCTACATGTTGTTTGATATGTTTTGAAATCATCTCGAGATTTAAACTATTTTCGAATCTTCTCAGATCTTATAATACTTCTACGTATCTTTCAAAATAACTCAGTTTTTCTATTTTTACCGAAAATTCGGTACCCATCATTTCAATTTTCTTGTATCTCTAACAGTTTACAAAAGATTACAAAGATTAGGGTGACAGCAAATAATGTTAAGAAACATTCAGAAATACATTTTATCATGAAATAAAATGACTTATTTAGAGATTTTGATCACAAAAATGATGGTACAGAAAATTGGTAATCTTTCTTAATAGGTAAACAAACTGAACACAGTTACTAAATGTCATATTCACACAGTGTCGCAACGAATCAGGTTTTCGACAACAATGCTCAAATGAAATGATCTCCAGAAGAAAACGTTTAAAATTTTGAAATTAGAAAAATCTTTAAATTTCTTCAAAAAATGAGAAATTCTAGATAGAAGTTGTAAAAACATATTAAATCAAAAGTTCTAAAGTCAAGAACTGAATATAAAATTGAGGAACTTCAAATTTGAGAGCATGAAAATAAAAAATCAACTATTTTCATGTTTAAAAAATGCAAAGTTTGACTTACCACAAAAATTAAGGAAAATCACCAATTCAAGGAGTTGAATGACAATAGAGATCTTCATTTTTGCTTGTAGATTCCGTAACCGAGTACTGATAATGTTAGAACATATTCACTATTACATATAAACGAATTATTATCAGATTATGTTGCTTTATTATTACGCAACAAACCTTCAAAAATAATAATCTTTAAATCTAGAAAAAATTCTTGAGTCAATAAAAATCATTTAGTAGGCAGGAATATAAAAAATGTTGCGGCAGCGAAACTTTTTTTTTTAAACGCTAATCTTATCTATAGATTTCGGAAAGTAATATAATTCTTTTGTTAATTTCCTCCCTGAAACTATTCTTACAAAATAAAATAAAACTGTATTTTCTCCATACAAAGTATAGTGTATACTAAATGGAAATGTATTAGGCATATTGTAATGTAATATAATATATGTAATTGTAATGTAATATTGTAATGCATTAGGCATACTTACTTTCTTGCTAAAGAAAATTAATTTCACTTCCGTGTTCCGCGGAAGGATCATCACTTTTCACACGCAGTTACAAAAATGGGAATATCTCGGAAATTGGAATCAAACAAATGAGCCGTTTCAATATCGATGTATTCGTATATTATTTTTAATTGTCATAGAAAAATGTCTATAATATTCAAAAATAACTAGGTCCGTAAGTTATGAATGAATTTGTCGCATATTCGCTAGTACATAACAAATTCGGTACTTCTGTAAGAACAAGCTTTTTCCGTGTGATTTTAAATCAAATATATATAATTTTGAGTCGTTCCGTTGGTTTATTAATTTTAATATAAATTTGCAGTATATATTTGTCTTAACAATATAAATTATAGTCAGATTATATATGAGCGAAGTTTATACATAAATAACACGTATACTTTCTAGCTTATATAATAATACACTCAATGAATCAAATGTGCTTATATTAACTTCACTCATATTTTCTTACTAGTTATATTCTTAAAAAAATATAGACTACATATATTATTATAATTAATAAACAAACAAAATTTTAATCCTTTGAAATTTTTAGTTACCGTTGCTGAAATTTCTGTTCCTGTTTAGGAAAAATTAGAAGCGGTTTCTGCATAAAGCTTAAGTGACGCGTTTCTGAAAATTCTTACAGAAATGTCTAACATAAAGGAAAAATGCTTAATTATGGTTGTAGAAGAATGCACGTGAATGAAATTGTAAATCGGAAATAAATCATCATGGATCAAATAAATCACGTTTTATCTGCTTTAAGCCACATGATTGACATGCGTAATATATATTTAAAAATTTGGACCAGATCCAAGCGGCATTGAAAAAGTTAGTATATAGATTCGCAATCAAATAAGAAGAGTGTATAAAATACTATCTGCAATGCTATCTTTTTCGCATTCAGATCTCTCAATTAAGAAAAAATAATAAAAAATAAACAATGGTCGAAATCTAATTTAGAGAAAGTTCAATTAGCCGAAATATTTGCTAATTTAATTTTGGTGAACAACTGACTGCTTCTAGTAAAAATATAATAATTAATTTAGGGATTTATATAATAATTCAAAGAAATGAAGCGGGAATAGTGTATAATAAATATAAATATGACAAATATAAAAATTTAATAACAGGACGCGGTTGGGAAACATTTTCCACTTTATTGAAACAATAAAAAGATTATTTCTTTAGGTTTTTCGGTAAGAAAATAATATTGTGAAACTTGTAAAGATGTTATGTCACATCTACCAACCGAAGG
The DNA here is from genome assembly GCA_932178445.1 of Andricus quercusramuli. Lineage (NCBI taxonomy): Eukaryota > Metazoa > Arthropoda > Insecta > Hymenoptera > Cynipidae > Andricus > Andricus quercusramuli. The sequence goes on from CAKNXH010058985.1 coordinate 16,399, forward strand.
TAATTACAAGTTATTGCTTCAGAAGGGAAAATTAGTGAAAAATAAAAAAAATAAAATAAAAGAGAGCGATTGTGTAATAGTTTAAATTTGGTTGGAAAAATAAGAAGGTTATATTGTTAAAATTGCAAATAGACTACATGCGCCATATCTACTGACATAAATTATTCACAAATTATTCGTTTAAAATGAACAAAAAAAATTATTTAAAAAAAATCTGCTTTACATTACTTTGTTCATGTTATAAATAAGGCCGTGTTATAAACTAAGGTCCTTTGAAATGAGGGGAAATTTCCAAACTTGTCAGGGGTTCGAATCCTGTACTATTTTTTAATTTAATAATAGTACATATTTAATAGCTCGTTTTCTGAGAAAAGGATAGTAGGAGAATAAAATTTATGACAACGGTGAATATTTACTTTCGCTGTTCAAGAACCTTAACATAATAATAAGTAATAGTATAATTTTTAATTATTCTATAATAAATCACTTTTTCATTTACTAATTGTACTTTGTAATTGACACGCCGTATGCCAAATTATACAACGGAAAAAATTTGTAGTTCAAACAGACAAATGTTATAAAATCAAATCAATAAAACTGGAATATATTTGATTCAATTGTAATTTTTGGTTTTGAAACAGCCAACTGTAACCTCGATTCACGGATTGCTATGTATTTGAATTAGCTGCACGGAAAAAAATTAGACTGTCTTATAAAATTTTTTGCTTAAATTATGAAAATCGATTCGGTATGACGCACCATATAACCAAAGAAGTCTCCTTGAGAACCAATTTAGAAAGTTTACACACTGAAAATGTGCGAAATTGATGTTTTAAGAAATATGTTCCTTTGCGTAAGTTTTAATCCAAGTTTTAAAAAATTAGAAAAGTTTAAAAAGTAATTCTACTATTAATTCTACTTATTTCAATTTCAAATACAACCCTATAATGTGTTTAATTTTAAAGTAGACTATTGAATCAATTATAAATTTCAAACCTCTGACAAAATTAATCTTATTTCATTAGCGCCATATTCAGAGTTCCGACATTCTTAACCCAGCTATATAATATCTATCTTTGTTTTAATGATTCATATATGAGATTCATTAATAATAATATTTACAATAAATTCTGCTGAAAATCTCTGCTTTAATAATTTTACCAATATCGTTGATTCGTTTCTGACAATGTTTGTGGCCAGGTCAAGGATAAATATCACATACCACAAATATTTAAGTACAAATTTTTTCCGTGTATAAAAAGATATGAAAATGGTAATACAACATTTTTCTTTTCCTTAAAACTGAGTTAAAAAAATTGCATTGAATGCCGTACAATGATGCTAATGTAAAAAGAAAAAATCAATAAAAAAGACAGAATTTAAATAGGGGAGCACTGAATCATAGTCAATTTTGAATTCCTCTTTTTGAAAAATTTTTCGACTAAAAAGGAATGACTTAGGCTAGTGTGAGTGTTTAAATTCGAAAATAATTTGTTCTGCCTCATAAAATGAATTGCCCTGTTTAGGCAATCATATTCAGATAATTCTAATTGAATACCCTAAAAGAACATTTACAATTAGAACAAAATATCACATAATGAAGTAATAATAATAAATTAATGTCGTATAAGAATTCACCTGAATGAAATTTTAGATCCGAAATAAATCATCATGGATGAAATAAATCACGTTATCTGCCTTAAATCACATGATTGACATACGTAAGATATATAAAAAAAATTTGGACCAGACCCAAGCAGCATTGAAAAAGCTAAAATATAGATTGGCGATCAAGTAAGAGGGGCATAAAACACTACCTGCAATGCTGTCTTTTTCGGATTCAGAATTCTCAAGTAATAATAATATAAAATTAAAACAACAAAAAACTGTCTAAATCTAAATTACACAATGTGAGACACTAAAGATTAGTGTAAAATTACTAATTCGATTATTCGAAATATTTTTTAATTTGATTTTGAGAGGCTACTAAATCTTGTGATTTTTGTACTATTTTATTAGTAAAATGCTAAATAAAATTATTCAAATTTTTACTAATTCAGATTTAGAGAAAAAATGAAAATTTTTTAATGCAAGCCCTCAAAATGAATCATTTTTAAATTTGAGGTCCTTTTAATTAAAAATTGTAATGTTTAAAATGATAATAAGGAATTCCTTATTATCTCTAATCTCTAAATAAGTTGTTTTGTAGATGAAACCAAGTATATTTCTATTGATTTCACCATTTGACTTCTGGTGATAAAATAAACATAAGCAGCCCGTTCTGCAGCACGTGATAAAACTTTATGGAAATCTCTGCAATATTCACTATTGTTTAGAATTTGTTAATATTTTACTTGTTATATTGTATTTTAATACTTAATTTACATTAATGAGGTCGATATTATATGCAGCAGTATCATTTAAAATGTTCTTTCATTTTAAAACGAAAAACGCACTAAAATTAACAAATTATTATTTTCAAATTTTTTAATTAAAAATGTTTCGAATCATAACAAAGACCCTTTTACAAATGGGAAAACGAATGTAAACTTGATAGTTGAAACATTTGGGCCTGTTAATGTCTAATTATTCTAATTAATGATTTTTTAATTCAGAAATGAGAAGAACAATTAGAAGTTAATCAGAATTAGACATGAGGATTGAATAAGTGTTCCTGCTATTACGTATATCACGATAATTATAATTGACAAAAAACATATTATCGAGTTTATAAAGAAAGCTCAATTTTGTGGTTAATGGAAAAAAGATTTATTTCACTTAAACAGAATCTATAATTGTTTTTTAAAAAATTCAATGTAAACAAGAACTGTACTTAATTTAAACAAGAGATTTATTTAAACTAACCAAAAATTTGTTCGTTCCAAATTCAAAGAAATAATTTTCTAGATTTAAACAAATATTTTTTTCAGTGTATTTTCTATTTTAGTCAATAAATAGTAAATTTTTAATAGCTCGTTTTCTGAAAACAAAAAAAAATAAGAGAAGAAAATTTAAGACATCGGTGAAAATTTACTTTCGCTGTTCAATAACCTTAACATAATAATGGTACGCCTCAATCATTTTCAAACTGAAAGTTTCTATACGGAAAAAAAGTATTGAGCCCTTTTTGAAGCAGGTAAAATTAAAAAATAAAATATTAAAATTTTTTTTTAAATTATTGTTTAGGAGTAGTTATTGCACATTAAAATCAGAGTAAAAAGTATTATAAAATAATTAAATGAATTAAAAACTCTGTTTTTTATGAAGGATTTTTATAGCATAAAATGGGTTTTTGTCATTAAGGTAAATTTTTTTTTGATCGGATAATTTTTTCGAGTTTATGGGCGCGACATTGGTACCGCCGTTTTGTTTCTGAATATTTGAACGCAAGTAACTGCCAATTATTTAGCAATGACATCTTGCTATGAATCGTTCGCACTTGATAATTTGTTTAACAAACTTACTTAACACATTAATTATTGAGCTATTTTTCAGCATTTAAATTTTGTTATTTGAAAGTGATCAAATGTCAATAACAAATTTGAAATTTTTTTTAGATACTTTGAGAAATATCCACTATTGTTATTTTTACTGTTTAGATATTACTACGAAAACATTATTAATAACAACAACAATAGTGGATCGTTATCGATATGTCGAACAAAAGTTTAAAAACTTGTTAATAGCAGTTGATTACGTTAAAAGCACAAAGTTTAAATGTGAAAAGTAACTAAATAATACATTTTTTGATGAAGTTTGCTTGAACAATTATTAAATGTTATCGATTCATATAGCAAAACGTAATTTCCATTCAAAATTGACTGCTAATTCCGTGAGAAAACGGATTTTTTTCTAAATACATAACTTGGTGAGGATTTGTATTTAACTATTGTTTTGAACATTGAAAAATGCTTAATGTTATCGAAATGGTTTTAAAAATTTAGGAATTAGTTAGGTACAGTATTTTGTGCTTGTTTAAAACATTAGCAGTTTTTATTGGATGGCTAAAAAAATGTTACCTATTCCATTTTTAAAAATTCGCTTTAATATTGAGCTTTTTTGGATAGTTGCTTCATGTTTTCCAGGTATTTCATACATAATCCAAATATATATTCAGAAACAAACAGTACACTTCAAAAGTACACGAAATCATTTTTTATATTTGATATTAAATAAAAAAAATAATTGAATCTTTTTCAAAAATCAGCCCTGACAATTCGATGTGGAATTTTGTAAGATTTCAGTTTTGTTTAAAGAACGTTCAAATCGGATAAAAATTCTGAAAATGTGCACGGACGATTTTTTACCTCAACGTACGTAGCCATAGATGTTATAAGTTCGAAGAATTTTTTTTTTTTTAGATACCCAAATACTTAGCCTTTTTGATTCTGATTAGGGTTTTATCATTTTTTCGAAAACCGCAACAACAAAAAATTCGAAAAGTTTAGAACAAACTTTTTTTTAATCAGGAGAGATACGGGAAAAACCGCAAAACAAAACTTGTGGCTTTCTAGGAGTTGCACAAAATGATTTTTTCAGTTTTTTAATAGTTCACATCATTTTTTCAGTATTTCCAAAATTATGCATTGTTAATAAAAAATGTTCAATGTGAAATATAAAAAATAGAACTTTTATTCACAAGTCTTAGGAAGGAATAGTTTTACTTTTGGATTTTTTTACCACGTCTCACCTTTTTTTTATAAAAGAATACTTATCTGAGTTATTCTGAAAAATACCGGATTTTCGACAGAAAGAAAAATAAATTTTTTCACATAACAGAGAACAAACTAATACGAACAGTTTCATGTCTTCGTAACAAATTGAGCCAGCGTTTCCCGATCATCTTTCAGAATCTAAATGAGTAAAATTTCACTAAAGATTAGTGAAAAATTACTTATTCGATTATTTGAAATATTTAAGGCAGGATTCTACTTTGAGTGCGCGAAAAAAATGCTATTTTTGTAATTTTTTTTTTTTTAAACACTAGGAAAGATATTTATGTAGGGTTTGTTATGCATAATAGACATACTCTTAAAATATACTGAAAAAAATTTTTTAGTTTATTTTATGCGCTCTATATACATTTAAATGGCACTTGCCTCAAAACCACGGTTTTACAGCTTGTTAAAAAAATCTCCGAAACTACCGAATCGATTGGTCTGACATTTTTATCACATATTCTATACATATACATGAACCGGTGGTAGCAGATGTTTTCATTGACATGCAAAGAGAACAGAATGGTGGCAATTCGAAAAAAAATCAAAAATCTCATTTGTTTTGCTTATTTTTTGCAAAAAAATAATAGTAAGAATAAAAATTTTCATATAAATCTGCTACCACCAGGAATAATTCTATTTTTGGGTTATAATTAAATTACTTAAAAGAAAGAAAATATCTTCATATTTTCGATTTTTTTTTACCAGAAGAAAACCAGGAAATTATTAGGATTTTATTTTTAGATTTGTGTGGCCATCCTGAAATATACATAATATTTATGTACTTATAACTAAGAAGAAAAAACTTTTCGTGTGAAAGGTTATAGTCACTGTTTTGAAACAAGTCAAAAATTTTTTTGCGATAACTCAAGATCAAATTTGACTAGATCCACGACCCAAACTACGTACCAAAACTCGATATTTAAATTGTTACACAAATCTTGTAATATGAACTAAATACCAACACAAAGTAATGTTCAACCATTTATGAACAATTTCATCAAGATTGGTTCATTTTTCGAATTATAGAACCCCAATATATAAAAATATCTCATTTGTCACGTTACAAACTGGTACATGACACATATAGGAGAAAAATGAAATTGATATAATAATTTCCGATAAAATAATTGCAAAATGTAAAAAACCGGTCAAATGTGATACATTTTTTATATAAGGCATAGGTTCTTTGTCGGTCCAACGTTATCTCTACTCAGTCTTTAATTTGTACTAAACTTTAGAATCGTTTAAAGTTATAGCTAAAATAATAAAATTTTTGAATAGATATTTATTTTTGGAATTTATTTGTTTATTTTTTTATATGGCTATATAAAAATGAATTTCTTGACATTCTTGAGGAAATTCAAAAAGATTGTTCAAGACCTCAATACGTTCAATAGGATTCAACAATTTTCTTGAAAATTCATCATTTTTGGTTCAATTCAACCGTAGCAAAATAGTGCACTCAGAATTTTTTTCCCCTAAACCAAATACTCCAAATACTCCAGCTACCAAAAGATTTGGTTAAAGCAACCAAAAAATTCAGTTTGTCGACCAAATATTATGTTTTCCACATAAAAACCCTATTCTATGGTTGAACCAACACAAATTTTGTTGCTTCAACCAAATCATTTTCTGAGTGTGTCATCGCTCAAAAAAGTGCCAAATAATATGAATAGTGTGGTGAGTCCGAGGCCCGGGATAAAGGGAAAAAGGGGAATCTGAAAAGAAGGAGAAGTGCAGGGGAATAAGGGAATGACTGTGAACCCGGAGAGAATAAATAGTACTTTCTAGTAGAAGAAGTTTTCTAACATGTCAATGAAATTTCGAGGACTACTTCAAATTTTCATCACGTGCTAAGTGCATTGGTAATAATCCTAACTAGAAAATTGGGCATGTTGCGCAAAATAAAGGCGCGGGTACAAAACAGGTTCGTAGAAAGTCGAGTTGCCAAATTTTTATTTTGGGTTACTAGTTTCGCAGGTTGAAATTTATTTGATGCAATTACGTGCTGGATGATGTGCATTGTACAATCGGGTACAATGTACATGTGCCATAATCCGTAGACAGAAGCGCCATCATACATTACGCGTCGAGTCAGCGGAGAAAGTGAACGATTGGCATAATCGTTAACTTCCTCCTTTCGAAATCAGGTTAAGGTCGATCATCAGTCAATCATAATCAACCTGATCGATCAGGAAGAAAGAGTGAGTGACTGATAGCTATTTTCGCGTGCATTCTTCAACTTCTTTTCAGAAATTGAAATCTTCAAGAGACCATTTACCAATTTTCTGATTGATAACCATTTACTTATTATATTTTTCAGGGTTTAATATTGCATTTTTTTTATTTATTGATACTCAGAGGAAAAAAATGATCAGTCTAAAAAGAATGACTTGTGGAATATGATTTCCAAGCCATTATCAGAAGTCAAAGTTCGCGATTAGTGAGTTCAAGATTCACAAGAGTCGATTGAGTTCAGGATTTAAAAGTTGAATGTAATCAATTATTGAGACAATCGAGACATTCAGCAGAATTCACAGTCGAAAATGCTAGCTTTAAAAACAGGGGGAAAATAGGCTGATTTTTCACTTTATTCGTTCTTTTAAATAAAATTAATGTATAGACATCATGCTGAATTCAATATGGAACGCTTAATGAATTCAATGAATTTATACACGGAAAAAATGTATAACTAAACCAGCTATACTTATTCTTGATCTAGCTACAAATATTGTTATAAATGAACCAACGATAATCTTAAAATGTTTAAAGCAGGGATTTGCAGCAGAATTTATTGTTAGTATCGCTATTTATAAATCACATAAATAAGACGTTCAAACAAATATATTATAAAGCTGAATTACATAAGAATGTTAGACCTCTGAATATGACGCTAATAAAATAGCATTGATTTTTACAGAGGTTTGATATTTAAAATTGATTTAATTACCTTAGAATTAATCATATAAGAGTCTACTTGAAACGAAACTAAAAGTGGAACTAATAACAGAAGTAGTTTGGAAAGTTTTGTAATTTTTTCAAACTTGGTTTAAAACTTATTAGCCCCTTTTTCAGCTGCCCCTATCCGTACCGAACAATTCCGGCTATTTGCAATGTTTCAAAAACAAACATTACTTTATTCAAATATATTTTAGTTTCACTGACTTGATTTTTCAGTAATACTCTGAACTATACAATTTTTTCCGTGTTCATATGGTACAACTCCTTGTATGATGAAACGTCCAACAATTTTACAAGACTTTTTGATCATTTGCAAATTTCATGGGGTTTTTCAGAAATTTTGTTAATATCAATAAAAATGTTAGCTTTGATTTCAGAAACAAAAGGAATAAAGTAAAATTTGATATAAATACTGAAAAACTAAAAACATAAGGTTACACATGGTCATGATTTTGTTTGGAATGATATTAAAATTCTTTAAACAGAACAAACAATCAGAAAAGGAGAGAATTCATGGAAATGTTATTTATAAAGAGAGAAGTTAACAAGGCTATAAATTTGAAAAGGGACCTCTCAAGATATAACAAAGTATTGATAGAGTAAAATTAATTGGTTATAGTAATTTTTTTCGACTAGATAATAGAAAGGATTTCTTTTCTATCAAACAATCAATTTCTCAATACATAATTTTGATTACATTGAACTTAATTGATTGGTAATTAATACTGACTGAAATATTTTCTTGACAGGTATATTAATTTTTTTATACCTTGAGTTATTCCCTATGAATAATCCGTGATGATGAGGTCTAAATTGGCCTCGAACCATGTTGGCCGCCTCGTAGTATAAAAAGGACGGAGAAAGGAAAAAAAGAGTGGTTGTTTTTTGGTTGGCTTTTTCCCTTTTTCTCTCTCTTTTTTCATTATGTTATTTTTGTCTTATTGCTTATTTGGCAAAAATGATTCGTGATAATTTAAGGTTTCTTTAAATTGAGTTTACATAGTTTTACCTCAATTTTTAGGAATGTTTAAAAATATTTTGGATTGTTTTCTTTTCCTTATTGGCAAATTTAATAATCTAAATAGATTGTTATTAGAATCACTCACAAATAAAATCTATGCTCAAATAAAGTATAGGCTGTTGCCTGTTACTTATCTCGTAATTGCTTGAACATATTTATATTTCGAATAGGAAAAAAATACATTTCTAAAAGTAATAAATTAGAATCGGCTTAAGCGCATGAAAGCTGACAATTGCAAATTGCAAATAGTGAATGGCACAGCTTCAGGGACACTTATCCAGGGACAGTCCCTTACTTACATTTATAAAAGCGTATGAAATATAACGGTGATCTTTTGTCACTTAGGGTTTGAATCGAGTCTTATATTTCTAAATCCGTTCCGCATCTCGTTCTGTAATGAGTCAGTGTAAAAGGTCAGAGTTTGAAATACCGTTATCTTCGTCATGGAACGAAAGAAAACATACCTAGTTTACTTATAACACGCTAAAATTCGCTTTTCATGGAATATATTGGTGGAAAGTGTGCGAACAATGTTATGCAAAACAAATTGATGAGGATACAAGTACTAAACATTTTCTTAAATAAAAGAGAAAACAATTACTATATTGGGGTCAGTTGGCGAGATTATACTGTTTCCAGATAGTACGAGAATTAATCAGCCAAAACCAACAAAATGAGTTATCGCCGGACTTCTATTTAGGCATCGTAAAGAAAACATTCCCATTTCTCCGTTTTCGTACATATTTTTCGTCAAATAAACAGGGTATAAAGTACTTTGAAAAAAGTGACTAATTTAAGATAAAAAATGTACTAAAAGTGACTAATGTTCATACAAAAAGAGACCTGACATGTCCATAGAAATACTTATCTAATCAAAAATGTCGATTCCTTTACACATTTAATTTATCGGCTTGCATTTACAAGATTAGATGAAATTCTATTGCTGGATTCGGGGGTGAAATCCAAAGTCACAATTGCTACAATAAATTTTTCAATTAGCGTTCAGACAAATTGTAATTTATTGTATTACAAGCTAAATAAACATTTGACACTCAATGGCATAAACAACACTCAACCTTATAAAAATGAACTAATAGGGGAACAAATTGTTTTTGAATAAAATTAAATATAGATACTATATATTGGACTCAATAAATTAATATCTAATATTAATAATTAAATTTTGAAAAAAAGAGATGAAGTTTCATCTAAAATGATGAATCTTCAACAAACAAAAAAAAAACAGTTTTCAACGAAGTAGTTCAACTCTAAAATATTTCAAGCAAAGAGGCGAATATTCAACAAAATAGTTGAATCCTCAACCAACACAAATTATTAATTATCAACCAAATAATTTCTATTTAACCAAAAAAGATTAAATTTCTGCAAAAATAGATGAATTTTCAATAAAATGGATGAATTGATACCAAAAACAGTAATTCCCAACCAAGATCAATTTTCTGGCAAAAAGACAGATTTATAAACAAAAACATGAATTTTAAACCAAAAAACATTAATTTTTTACCAAAAGGAATACATTTTCATCACAAGAGTTAAGTTTTTAAGCTAAAAAGCTGAATGATTTCGATATTATTTTACTCTTAATACCGAAAAGATTTTTAATAAAATATATAAATAAAAAAAAACATTAATTTTTAACCACGATCAATTTGCTACCAAACAGACCAGTTTATAAGCAAAATAAATGAATTTTCCTCAAAAAAACATTAATTTTCTACCGAAAGAGATAAATTTTCATCAAAAGAGGAGTTTTAAAGTTAAAAAGTCGAATGTTTTAGAAAAAATTTGACTTTTAATCTCGAAAAGATCAATTTTCAAGCAAAAGATACACATTTTTTTGAAGACAGTTAAATTTTCAACGAAAAAGTTAATTTTTAACCATAAAAGATGACATTTGTACCAAAAAAGATGAATTGTTGATCCAAAAAGACGAATGTTAAACAAAACCGTTGAATTTTTGACCAAAAAATATGAACTTTAAACGAAATAATTGGATTTCCAATAAAATAATTAAATTTGAAACCAAATAATTGGATTGTTAACTAAGAAAAAATTAATTCTGAGCAAAAAATACAATGGTAGACTTTTCAGCCAAAAAATATGAATTTTCTACTCAAAAAGTCGAACATTCAAAATAACCGTTGAATTTTCGAGCAAAAAATATGAACTTTGAACAAAATAATTACATAAATACATACATACATAAATTAAATTTCTTTTTTATTTCAACAAAATCTGAAATAAGATGGATTAAGGTGACTACAGTGGCCTTTTCCTCTAAAAAAGTGACTGTAGCGACTTCTTCTTGAAAAGTGACTAAAAAGTGACTAAAAGTAACTTTAGTGACTGTATATAAAAAATTTTAATAGTCAGGCCTTAAAAAATAAAGCAAAACAATAATTTATAATTTAAAGTATTGAAAAAAATTACCAAATGTAATCACTGGGTAGCCGCTTTAATCGAGCACACAAATGCCCAGTTATTCCCGGTTTTTTTTTCGGTTCGAAAACATTTTTCACTGTTATTGAAATTCAAAAATTCGAACTTCATAGGCTGAAATTGACGAAGGCGTGCGCATAACTTTTTGGTGTACATACAAGTTTTGCTTATTTAAAAGACGTCAATAAAAATGACGAGATGAATAAACATGAAATAAACGAGAATTGTTACTTACGATCGAAATAAGCGACGCACGTGCATGTATTTCAAGCTGAGATCTGAATAACAAGGTACTCACCTGAAACAGTAAAAAAATATAAAGGTTAATCATATTGTCATTTAGTCAATTAGTCATATATATTAAAATTTGAAAATTTATTTATTTTTTCTCAACCAAAAAAGATGGCTTTTCTACCATTAAAGTTCAATTTCAATCCAAAAGGACAAATTTTCAACAACAAAATAATTTTCATCAAACTATTTAAATATCCTACCAAAAAGTTGATTTTTTAATACAATAATTAAATTTTCAATTGAATAGTCGAATTTTTAACCTACAAAGATGAACGCTCAACCAAAAAAAAAAAAAACTAATTTTCAACCAGGAAGATTCATTTCCTACAAAAAAGACGAATTTTCAACAAAATTTCTAACAAAAACATGAACTTTTAACTAAAATGATGAATTTGCAACAACAAAAAATGCATTTTTAACAAAGTAGTTCAACTTTTAACACAGAAATTGAGTTTTTCAACCAAAAATACTAATTTTCAACAAATAAAGACGTTTCAGTCAAGAAAGAAAAAAAGTTAATCCAAATGGTTGAATTTTTAAACCCAGAGACAAATTTTCTGTGACACAGTTGAATTCTCAATCTGAAAATATGAATTTTCATTCTGGGAATATGGATTTTCAATTTGAAAATTTGAATTTTCAGCTGAAAAAAATTAATTTCCAAACAAAGCGTTTGCATTTTCAACTAAAAAATATCAAGTTTCGAGCGGAAGTGGAAAAGTTACATTTGCAACAAAAAAATAAATTTTAAACAAAAAGAAAAAGAATTTTCAACAAAACAGTTAAAATGTCAACCAAGGAGATGAACCTTTAACCAAAAATAATTTTTAATAAAGTGGTTAAATTTTTACCCAAGCAGTTGAATTTTTATTCAGAAAAAATCCATTTTCAACCAAAAATGGAATGGTTATATTTTCAGTTAAAAAACTAATTATCAAACAAACAAAAGTTTTAAATAAAGTAGTTTAGCTTTCAAATAATGAGATAAATTTCACTAAAATGATTTAACTTCAACTGGAATAGTCAAATTTTCGGTTAAAATATTAATTTTCAACAACAAAAGCAAATTTTCAACCGAACAGATGAGTTTTTAACTAAAATAATTAATCTTCAACAAAAGCATGATTTTTTTACAAAGTGGTTTAACCATCAACCAAGAATTGAATTTTCACAACAAAATTTTAATTTTCTATACCAAATTGTTTTCAGACAAATTGTTTTCATCCAAATGGTTAAATTTTTAGACCAAAAGAAGAGTTTTCTATAACACAGTTGAATCTTCAATCTGAAAATATGAATGTTTAGCAGAAAAATTAATTTTCAAACAAACCGTTTACATTTTCAACCAAAAAAGAGGGCATTTCAATCAAGAAGATTAGTTTCAACGAAAAAAGACGAATTTTCAACTAAAAAATATCAAGTTTCTACCAAAAGTGGACAAGTTACATTTTTATTTTAAGAAATAAATTACAAAGAAAAAATAAACGAATTTTTAACCAAAGAGATGAACCTTCAACAAAAAAATGAATTTTTAATGAATTGGTTCAACTTTTACCCAAGTAGTGGAATTTTCAATTAGAAAAAATTCACTTTCAACCAAAAATGGAATTGTTACATTTTCAGTTAAAAGAATTAATTACCAAGCAAAAAAATGAGTTTTCAACACAAATGGTAATTTTCTACAAAAAAGGCATTTTTAACAAGTTTCTTACCTAAAACCTAACCAATGAATGTTATGGATTTTAATGCTAAAGAATTGCAAAAACAGTTTTATCCTCCTAACTGTCGGGGAAAGCAATCGTTTTTAACTCATTTCAGTAATTTTTTGCGATAAAGACATTTTTTATTTTTATGTTTATATAAATGTTGGAAACTTTAGTTCCATATCCAGTGGGGACTGGAATAAATTAGGGAAAACCAGTACGAGGTGGATACCAGTACGAACTGAATAATGCAAAAAAGTGACTCCGTTTTAAAGCAAAAGTTCTGCAGTATCTTTTGATTAGTATAGCAATATTAAAACTAAGTTTTAGAATTAGATTATTTACCACTTACTTTGTAATTTTTAAATTAAAATTTTAAAAGCGTGTTTTTGACATGGCGTTGAAAATGTTTTTCGGTGACAGATTATAATTTTTTAAGGAAATAAATTACTTTCTCTATCTTTCATTGGTTCCCTCGATACACTCAACTGTATTTAGTATAAAATATAGGATAAATTGTTTAAAGATAAAAAATTCAACTATTTTTCGTTTAAAGTTTCATTCTTCAGTTTAAAAGTGTACTATTAAATTTCTGGTTCAAAATTCATCTTTTTTTTGGTTAAAATTTTATTATTTGGTTCAAAATGGAATTATTTTGTTAAAACAATTTTGTTAAAAACATACTTCTTGGTTGAAAACACGTCTTTCTTGGCTTGAAAATACAACAATTTGATTGAATTTCTTTATTGAAAATTCAACTATTTTGACATTCATCTTTTTGGTTTAAAAGCTCATCTCTTTTTGCAGAAATGTCATCTTTTTTGGTTAAAAATACAACTGTCGGGTTAGCTACATCGATTGAATATACATTTTTTTGTTAAAAATTTCACTCTTTAGTAGAAAATTCATGGTTTCGGCTAGTAAATTTAACAATTTGGGAGAAACTTTATCTATTTGGTTGAAAAATTATGTGTTTTGTTGAAAATTCGTCTTCTTTAGTAGAAAATCAATTTTTTGTTGTTGAAATTTAAGTATTTTGTTGAAAATTCGTGTTTGTTGGTTAGATCCAACTGTTTTTTATTTTTAGTTAAAAATTAATTCTTTCAATAGAAAATTTAACTATTTTCTTGAAAAATCAACTTATTGGTTGTAATTATTATTTTTTTGTTAAAAATTCGTATTCTCGGGTTAAAAACGTAACTGTTTCATATAAAATTCGTCTTCACGCTAGAGAATTCAACAATTTGGTATAAAATTCAACTATTTGATACAAAATGAAATTGGTTTGTGTGAAATTTGTTTATTTCTGGAAAATTAATTCTTCTCGATGAAAATTTAGCTGCTCCTTTTTTTTAGAAATCAAACTTTTTGGTTTCAAAATTCAACTATTTAGATTTAAAAAATTCAAAAACGAAAAAAAATATATATACTAAAAATTAATCAAATGAAATTTGGACTAGAAACACGTCTACTGTTCAAAGTATTTAGTTGAAAATTTATGTAATTTGTTAAGAATTTGTCTTTTTGGTAGAAAATTAATCTTTTTGGTTAAAAATTCAACAACTTTGTTAAGAATATATGTGCATGTTTTGTCGAAAATTCTTTTTTGGTAGAAAAGCAATTTTTTGGTTAAAAATTAAGTATTTTGTTGAAAGTTTGTCTTTGATGGTTAAATCTAATGGTTTTTTTAATTTTGTATGAAAATCTATTTTTGTTGAAATATAAACTATTACATTTCTCGTTGAAAATTCATCATTTTAGGTTGAAAATTTAACTCCTTAGTTGAAAGTTGAACTACTTTCTTGAAGTTCATTTTTTTGGCTAAAGATTCATAATTTTAGTTGAAAATTTCTTTTTTTTGTTGTTTAAAAGTAACTCTTCTAGTTGCAAATTCGTTTTTTTTTTGTTTAAATGTATTTATTTTAACTGATAATTTAACTATTGTGTTCAAAATTGAACTGATTGGTTATAAATTAACTTTTTTGTTGAAAATTTGTATTCTCGGTTAAAAAATGTAAGGTAAATGTCCCAGTAATCGTCAAACTTGGTTATAACTTTAATATATTATTTAAAAAATACGTTAAACGTAACATTTAATGAAGAACTCCACTTATTTTTAGCATTTTATAATAACAAATAGAAACTACATTCATCCAAATTAAAAAAAGCAAGAAAATTAGCATCACGATTACTGGAACGTTTACCTTAAATGTTTTATAGAAAATTCGTATTTTTGCCAGAAAATTTAACAATTTGGTACAAAATCCAACTATTTTTTACAAAATTCAACTTGAAGAAAATTCAGTTATTGATCAAAAATTAATTCTCCTCAATGGAAATTTAACTGCTCTATTTTTGCCTAAAAATTGATCTTTTTTCCTTTAAAAATTCAACTATTTAGTTTTAAAAATTTAGAAACGAAAAAAAATATGAACTAAAAATTAACCAAATAAAATTTGGACTAGAGTATCACATCCACTGTTCAAAGTACTTAGATGACAATTTATGTAATTTGTTAAAAATTCGTCTTTTTGGTAGAAAATTAATCTTCTTCGTTGAAAATTCAACTATTTGGTTAAAAATGTATGTACATAATGTGTTGAAAATTATTGGTTTAAAATTCAACTATTTGGTTCAAAATTTATGTATACTGTTGATAATTCAGCTTTTTGGTAGGAAATTAATCTTCTTGGTTGAAAATCTAACCGTTTGGTTGAAAATCTTTGTACATATTTAGTCGGAAATTCTTCTTTTCTGGTAAAAAATTCTTTGTTTAAAATTCAGCTATTTGGTTAAAAATGTATGTAATTCATTGTATGTATTCACTTTCACTGAAAAATATGTCTTGGTTGAAAATTCGTCTTTTTGGTAGAAAGATAATCTTTTTCGTTGAAAATTCCTGTTTTTGGTTGAAGATTCTTCTGTTTGGTTGAATTCAACTGTTTTCTTAAAAGCTCATGTTTTTGGCTTAAAAATTGAACATTTTTGATGAAATTTTTTTTCCTGTATCCACTTTCACTGAAAAATATGTCTGGTTGAAAATTCGTCTTTTTGGTAAAAAGATCATCTTTTTGGTTGAAGATTCTTCTGTTTGGTTGCATTTAACTGTTTTGTTAAAAGGTCATGTTTTTGGCTTGAAAATTCAACATTTTTGATTAAATTTTTTTTCCTGTATTGACTGAAAAATATGTCTTGGTTGAAAATTCGTCTTTTTGGTAAAAAATTATTCTTCTTGGTTGAAAATTCTTCTTTTTGGTTAAAGATTCTTCTGTTTGGTTGAATTGAACTGTTTTCTTAAAATCTCATGTTTTTGGCTTGAAAATTCAACATTTTTGATGCAAATTTTTTTCCTGAATTCACTTTCACTGAAAAATATGTCTTGGTTGAAAATTCGTCTTTTTGGTAAAAAATTATTCTTTTTGGTTGAAAAATCTTCCTTTTGGTTGAAAATTCTTCTTTTTGGTTGCAGATTCTTCTGCTTTTTTTCTGCTCATGTTTTAGGTTTGAAAATTCAACATTTTTGATGAAATTTTTTTATGTATTGACGAAAAATATGTCTTGGTTGAAAATTCGTCTTTTTGGTAAAAAGATAATTTTTTGGTTGAAAATTCTTCTTTTTGTTTGAAAATTCTTCTGTTTGGTTGAATTCAACTTTTTTGTTAAAATTTAATGTTTTTGGCTTGAAAATTCAATATTTTTGATGAATTTTTTTTCTGTTATCGACTGAAAAACCTTTGATGGTTTATAAATTCGTCTTTTTGACTTGAAAAGTTTTTCTACCCACCTCGTATAGGTTTTCCCTACTGCAATCGCTATTCATAGAAAACAATTATTCCTGGCAAACTACGCAGCATCCTCGACAAAAACGACAATTATTTAATCAACCTGGAACCTAATTTGATGAAGAGTGAATTGATTGAGGCATAAGAGGCAAGTTTATCTTGGAGAAGCTAGATCTTGAATAATAAATGGCCAGCTCTTGAAGTTAGAAGGAACAATTTGTGATTCTTTGTAAAGTTTTTTCCCCTGCGTCAGGTGCACTCATAAAACGAGGAGGAGACTCGAGCTTAGAAGAAGACGAGGAGGAAAAAGAGGATCTACAAGTTTCTGAGCATCACAAATAAGAGGTCCTTACACTCTTGAGGCTTGGGGTGGAACTCGTGAGTCACCTGATATATACACACGTGCTCTTATGCACGCATTGGCGTCCATTTAAGCATTATTCCTATACTGGGTGGCAAAAAAAGAGAATTCAGACCACAGTAATTTAAGAAGCTGGGGCAACAACCGGAACTTCCAGCTGACTCTTCCATACCTTCCCTTTTTCTTTTTAGAGCACAACTCAAAATTCAGGTTAGGGAGCGTCCACATATTAAGTGACGCTATTTTTAGTGATTTTTGACTCAACCCACTGACTTGTGACAATCATCAAAATCATCAAAATCATCAAAATATCATGTGACACTGAAGCTGACCACCCTCCTACTTTTAAATAAGAAATATAAATATTATTTTATATTATAACTGTCAATCGAACAATGGATAATGACGTAAAACCTGGAGAACACTTTTAATTAAATTCCTTAGAAAGATTATTTCATTTGAGAAACATTTATATAATTTAAAGATTAACTTCCTCTTCCTCTTTTTCTTGTTTTTTTTGCTTAAATGTGAACTGAATTAATGGAACCCAATACGAATTCCCAACTATTCTTGGATGAAAGCTAATTTTTTGGTTGAAAAGTCTACCATTATATTTTTGATTCGGAATTCATCTCGTTTGGTTAAAAATTCTGTTTGGTTGAAAATTTAATTACTTTGTTCAAGATATCGTTTTTGGTAAAAATTCAACTACTTAGTTGAAAGTTCAACTACTTTGTTGAAAACATTATTTTTGTTGAAGATGCATCTCTTTGGTTGAAAATTTAACTATTTTGTTGAAAATTCGTTTCATTTTTGGTTGAAAATTAACTTTTCAAACTAAAAATTCAACTGTCCTATTTTTGTTGAAACTTTATCTTTTTAAAATCATTCTTCTTCATGTATTTATTTTTCTTAGCTTGAAATTCAACTATTTAAAAATGAACTTTTAGGTTGAAAATTCAACCCTTTGGTAGAATTTTGAACTCTTTTCTTGAAAATTCATTTTTTAAAACAGATTTACCATTTTAATTGAAAATTCATTTGTTTGGTTGAAAATTCATGTATTTTCCTGAAAATTCGTTCCATTTGGTTGAAAATTGATTTTTTGGCATGAAAATGTAAATATTCCACTTCTGGTTGGAAACTGATATTTGAAACTGTAAATTGAGTTTTTTTTTTGTTGGAAAATTAATATATTTCGTTGAAAATTCATCTTTTTTGGTAGAAGATTACTTCTTAGTTGAAAATTATTCTTGTTTGGTTGAAGATTCTACTATTTTGTTGGAAATTCGTCTTTTCTTGTAGAATTCAACTGTTTTTTATTTAAAATTAAAATCTTTTTTTGATGAAATATTACCTCATGTATGTTTCGTTGGGAATTTATTTATTTTTGATGAAAAATCAAGTCCTTCGTCTAAAATTGAATTACTCTATGAAAAATTAATTTTCCTTTAGATTCATCATCGTAATTGAAAGTTCAACTATTTTGTAATAAATTATCTTTTTTGTTGAAAAATTAGCTTTTCTGTAGAAAATGCGTCATTTTGGCTTGAAAGTTCAACGATTTTGTAGAAAATTCATATTTTTATTTAAAAATTAAACTACTTTGGTACGAAACTAAACTTTTTAATTAAATATTAAACGAATAATTTGAAAATTTAACTTTTGTGTTGGAAATTTTATTTTTTTAATCTTAAAATTTTATTTTTTATCTTAAAATGTAACTACGCCATTTTTTATTGGAGAATTTTTCTTTATAAATTAAAAATTCTACTACTTGGTGTAAACTTCATGTATTTTGTTAAAAATTCGTCTATTTGGGTATAAAATAACCATAGTTGATAATTTATCATTTTGGCGAAGAATTCAACTATTTTCTTCAAAATTCATATTTTTTAGTTGAATTCAATTAGTTGAAAACCATTTTTTCTTTGAAAATTAGTTTTTTATACTGAAAATGTTAAAATTCCATTTTTGGTTAAAAATTGATATTTTTTTTTTAAAATTTAACCTTTTTCGTTGAAAATTCATCTTTCTTCATTGAAAATTAACTTTCTTTTTGTAAGTTATTCTTTTTCAGCTTAAAAGTCAACTATTTTCTTAAACATTCGACTTTTTAGCTTGAAAACGTAACTATTTTGTTAAACATTCGTCTATTTGGATAGAAAATTAACATTGTTGTAAAGTTATCATTTTGGCGAAGAATTCAACTATTTGGTTCAAAATTCATCTTTTTTAGTTGAATTCAATTAGTTGAAAACCATTGTTTCTTTAAAAATTAGTTTTTTATACTGAAAATTTTCAAATTCCATTTTTTGTTAAAAATTGATCCTTTTTTATTGAAAATTCAACTATTTCGTTGAAAATTCATCTTTGAAAATTGAAAATTGAAAATTACCTTCATTTTTGAAAATTATTCTTTTTCAGTTTAAAAGTCAACTATTTTCTATAACATTCAACTTTTCAGCTTGAAAACTTAACTATTTTGTTAAACATTCGTCTATTTGGGTAGAAAATTAATCTTGTTTATTGGAGATTCATCTATTTGCTTGAGGATTCAATTATTTTTTTAAAAACTCGTCTTTTTTCGCTGAATTCAACTGGCTGATAATTAGTTTTTTAAATAAAAATCAAGCCGTTTCAAATCTTTGGAATCCATTGAAATTACACTAAATTCTATTCAAACCCCCTTAAATTCTGTTGAAATTCTATGAAATCCCTGGAAAACTCTTAAATTTTCAGCAAAAACAAACCGTGAAAATTCTTCGAAATGTTCTGAAATCTTACGAAATCATTTTAAATTCTTTAGAAATTTTTTAATCTCTTTAAATGTTCTATAATCCTATGCAATTCTTTGAAATCCCATGAAATTCAGTGCAACACTTTGAAATCTTCAATATCTTCTAAAATTCTTTTAAAACTGTTTAAGCCTTTTGAGACCCAATAAAATAAAAAATTTGATGATGTCCCTTAAATTTTCATTCAATACTTTAAAATTCCGTGACTGCTCTAAAATCTTTGAAACTATATAAAATCCGTTTAAGACCCTGAAGCATGTTAAAATCCTTCAGCGCTGTTTGGAATCTGTTAAAATCTTTTGCAACTTTTAGTAATCTCTTGAAATGTTTTGCATATCTTTGAAATCCCTTGAAATCTTTTGAAATTTCGATATTGAGATGGATATGTTATTTTAAACAATCGGCGAAGAATTTTAAAAATCTTAGTGTAATTTTTTTCTTCAAAATAGCACCAAAATAGTTGTATCGTTGAAAAAAAAATGTCAATAGTAGTGTGAACCCGAGGCCTGATATTCTCAGAACCAACCAACACTTTTCTCTGAAATCATTTATAAGTATCTATATTCCAAATATTCTATTTGAATAGCTCTTACCTATTGGAATTTAGTCTAAGTAAAGTGGCGTGGGTGGCTATATGAACGGTGAAGCCTACGCGTTACAAAAGTTAAATAGTGCCACTTTTTTCAGTGAATGACTTTGGACTTTTATAGAGTGGGTACAGGATACAATTTCCATTTCTGATTCATCCTTTAAAAAGTGTTTACAGTTATTCAAATTTTCAAATGAAGATCTGAAGAATGGTCCTGGACCTAGAATGACTAGCTCAATTCACAGTTTTGGCTGTGCGGGGCACGGTGGATAACAAAAATAATGCCCGTTTTTACTGATTTTTATATTAACTCTTTACATGGAATGGTTTATTTTGTATGGAAAAATAGTTCTGTGATCGAGGGGCCATTCACTCTGAAATCAGACGAATTTTCGGCAACGATTGCATTTGATTTCATTCCTGATTTCGTAAGATTTCATACGATTACTTCTTTCTTGTAAGCCAACTACGATTTCAATAGCGACATGTAACTAATTTCAATCAACACGCTCTGACTGTCCACTGACTGCTGTCGACTCCCATCTAGACTTGTAGACTCGCACTGAATGCTCTCGACTTAGTCTGACTCCATCTGATTACACGCTGACTGCTCGATGATTGCTCGCACGGGTCGTACTCTCACTTGCACTATATGACGTCAGGGACGGCACAGCCAGCGTGTATGCCACGGAGAATAGCATTATTAAACTTTCTATACGCCAAATATAAATATATATATATATTTTTGAGTAAATGAAAATTGTACATGAATTCTAAAAAATATAAATTCTAATTTTATTTAAATTTTATCATATTTCAGTTTTGTACCGCTTTCGTCTTGAAACTGAATAATTTTGATTTGAATTGTTCAGAGATTTACAATGTTCTTGCAGGGTAGAAACTTTAAAAGTTGAATAACTTAACATTAATAACTTAACTTATTTCTAAGTTGAATGTTTAAAATGACAGTATAATCATAATGACAATTGGAAACGTTAGAAATCGACAAGCGAAATGTAATCATAAAAGTTGAAGCTTGTATCGATTCGAAATTTGATTTTTTGCCAAAATTTTGGTGCCCGAGAGTTTAGTATTTTTATCTTAAATTACATATAGTCTGCGAAAAATGTTGTGAACCTGACTTATTTATGGTAAGAGAATA